>CBVK0100456071.1:0-10630 GCA_900067695.1 Picea abies
GTGACAGGGTACAAATGGCTAACAATATGTTGTCAGTTATCATGATTGTTCTACAGTTAATCTTGATGAGACAGATGCACAGGACATTGTTTAAAGACAGAGAAAAATTCAGGTGGCCTATCTTGCACTTGATGACTAGTCAGTTACCTTTTGGAGGACAAAAAGGTATTTAGTGGGGAGGTTTGATCCAGAATTGGATCCTGGGACCGAATGGCTCCAGGAAGGCCTAAAAATCAAATTTCTCAAAATGGTTTCAAAACGGACGTGTGTGTAGGCCTCGTCGATATGAAATCAATGCAACTTGAATGGGCTCAAATGAACGTCATATGAAAAATATATCATGGTCTGTTCATTTCGCCAAATAAGCAAAAAAATGTTGAATGTACAGTCTATATAGTGGTGATGTGGCAACTGACTATACAGGCTATACGGTCATACAATTGACATGATAGGGTGTGTTGGCATTGATGTGGGAAGGTACAAGTGTATGAGTCAGGGTGTGACACATGGCACCACTGCAAGGGTGATACGTGGCACGTCCTTATGACTGACGTGGCAGGTCCGTATGACATGTGGCAATGGGATGATGTGGCAGGTACATTTGGATGTTGATTGGGAAGACATGCAGGAAGACGAGTGGTTGAATAAGGTGTTGACATGTGGCATTTACTTGGGTGAATGTGAAGGTGCCATGTGGCCCAGTCATGGGCTACCATGTGGCACCCATTCATTGGACAGTTTAGTTGAAAAAGTTGTTTGGACTCTTGGGGAGTCGACCCTGTGACCTCTAGTGTGGGTGAATGGCTTGACAGGGGTCGAAATACCATCCCACTGCATTGTTACTTGTTAATACAAGGTTAAAATATAATATATATGTTGCAGTTTATGTCCCATCGGCGGAGGATAGGGCTGGGGCTAGGCCCCATCCCCCGGTGCACTCCATAGAACCCTTCACCATATGACCATGGATATATGTTTTGGCAATATTTTTTATATGTGTTAAGCCCGACGCATTGGAATGTGACCGTTATCATATGCCCCAGGGACTATTCCTTTAGCTTGGCATGGAGTTCAGGGGTTAGCCTCGGTCGGTCGGGCTAGCCCACCGAACAAGGGCATAACTAGACCCTTAATACCTGGGGGGCTAACAAGATAACACACATGGAGGTAAAGAGATCTGGCCACATGGCCAAGCATAGGACCAGACGCCTATTCCAGAGGGGGCCAACGAATCAGTGCCAGGCGAGGGCCACATGGGTGGTGCCTAGGTGACCAGGAGCTAGAGAAAAAGGGGTTGTGCCCTATTATGTGCCAAAAATGGGGTTTTATACTTTATAATAAATATTTTAATGGATTATTAGCCATATTTTGGATATTTAATCCAATTTTGGAGGATCTTGGGCCCTTTTTGAGGCCAAATCTTGGGGAGAAGTTGGGAGGTTGTTACCCACTTCAAGCCTATATAAACCATAGGTTCTTGAATCCATGGAGGAGGTTTAGAATAGGAAAATGTTGAAGGATTTTTGAGCCAAATCCATTTTTATGCAGGGAAGCCATTGAGGAGAGCACCTTTGCGGGTCATTTCTGGGAGCTTGCAGGGAAGCCATTGAGGAGAGCACCTTTGCGGGTCATTTCTGGGAGCTCCGTTCATCCGATTCCAGTGTCATTAGTTTTGTTGGGTTCTAGAGATTTGGTAGAGCAAGGCCACATTATTTTGTAATCCTTTTAGCATTGTTATGATGTACTTTTAAATATTTGAAAATAAATAATAAACCCTCACCCACTGAGACAAAGGCTCGGAGACGTAGGCGAGATTGTCGAACTCTGTTATCAACTTCTCTTGTTATGGTTTGTTGTTTCTTTATGCTTACTTTCATATCTGTATATGTTATTATGGTTGCCATGTTTCTTCATTAATGTTTCCTCTTTGATTCAATTCTTAAATGGTAATTTAAATCATGCAAAATAACTCAACCATTATCGTTTAAAATATCTTTTCGGATCATCTGAGCTCTTCACTATTTGAAATATTACTTGCATATCTCATTGCAGATTTTGAAATTTGGTCGTGAGGGATTCCATTTTTTGTTGAAATTTCATGAAAAGTTCAAAGAGAATATCCATTAGGAACACCACATATAATATACCAAAACAAATCCCTTAAAATCCTCTATCCAAGGGGATTGATCGGGTAGCAATATGAACACCCTGTGAAAAGTGGTGAACTCTGCAGTCCCACCGTCGTCACTAAGAAACCCCCAAAACTGGTTGCATTTAAATCAGCGATATCTTCACTTTCAGAGCTCCAATTTGGGTGATGTTTTTTTGAAATCAGCTATTTTTTAAATAGGAACTCAGATATGTAATTTTTTTTTCGAAAACTCAGCCCCAACTATTACAAAAATCATAAAAATCATGCAGTCATCTGTGGAAAAACCGTGAAAAAATAGAAAAATTTTAAATGTCGATAACTTTACTTCCCAAAATCTATTTCAGATGATATTTTATTTTTAAATTGGGTGTTTTTATAAGAGTAACTCATATCTACAACCAGTTTCTACAAATTTTTCACAAAAATATACAGAAATCATCTATAATGTCGCGACCCTCTTTTTCTTCTCCGAAAAATTTTGCCAAATAGAAAAACAAAATTCCCACAATTCTTGCCAAAGAAAGTCCTCTGATACCAATTGTTAAGAACCAAATACTTTCATACATAAATTCCTCAAATATTTAGATAACAATGTGGAAGAAAACCACTCTTTATTAAAAGAAAGTCCTTAGGGTAGGGCTACACCATACAATGGATCCTATTATGGAAGGGATCCTCTCCTATTCACTTGCCTCTTTGAGGGGGAATCTTCCTATTGAGCTACCACTCCAAATACAATACTTCTCTTCATATCATTACATTTCTTGCACCCCTTTATATTTTTCTACAAACCACCTAAGAAAATTCTAGAGGATGAACCTTCTAGAAGCAGAACCTTCTAAGAAGTCCTATTACATTTATTATATCTAACTACCATAGTGGGCCTTAAAGTCCTATTACATTTATTATATCTAACTACCATAGTGGGCCTTATTTAATACTATAGTGAACCTATTCCACCTTACATTGAAAGGCCTCTACTTTTATAATTATGGGCCCTCTAACCCCCCACTACCTCTCTAGATACCTAACAAAGTTTCCAGGAGTGGTGGAAAATATGGTCGAAGCAGTTCCACATTAAACACCAAGTGCAAGCCAAGGAAAGGAGGAATACTTAATTCAAAAGCATTCTCACCCACAATATTGGTGATGGTTTAAGGCCTATCTTGGATTGGGTGTAGCTTCCAATGGGGTCCTGTGAGGCTCTCTTTCTACAAATGAAATGATACCTTATCTCCCACCTAAAATTTTTGTGGTACCCGATGTTGATCGTGGTGCTGCTTGTACTTGGCATTGGCTTTCTACAAAATATCATGAACATTTTTTTTGATGTGATGTATTTTTTCAATGAATTTGGTTACTTGATCATCCTTAGTATGAGCATGGGAGGAATCTTCCTATGCATCTGCAATGGGAAGAGCTATGCCAATGGGGGCCAATGTTTGGAACCCTAAGCACACCTAAAAAGGTATATGGCCAACAGATTTGTGGAGGGATCTGTCGTAGCTATGTTGAACATAAGGAAGGATTTCATCCCATGTGTGTGGCTTTCATCCTACTGACTGCCTCTGTTTTTCCACCAGCCTATGGGTGGAAGGTAGTTGATTTGGTCAGTTTGGTGTCCATCATAGACCATAGGCTAGACCAAAAAATGCTCAGGAACCTTTTGTCTCAATATGAGATAATGGTTCATGGGATCCAAAAATGAACCCAAACATGTTCAAAGAATACCTTAGTGGTGGCCTCACTTGTGATTCTCTTCTTACATAATTCCAAAATGACCATCTTAATGGATCAATCAATGATCATAAAGACATAGTCATTCCAATGCTTGGTTGAAGGAAGAACAGGCATTTAATCCATGGAGATGGATTTCTAAGGTCTATATGGAGTAGTTAGAGGGGTGTATATTCCCTATTCCTTCATGGAGGGCTTGGAAATGGTGCATTCATTTTAGGATCTGATGTACTTGCATACATCTTGTCAAATCTTCGACCAATAAAATTTCTTTTGCAATACTACCACTATTTAGTCTACACCAAAATGTCCTACTACCTGGCTATAATGAGATTCCCAGATCATCTTTTCATTCTTTCTTGAAGGAACAAAAAGATGTCTCAAATGGAATAACAATCCATCCTAGAGATGAAAGTATAGAAATATTTTTCTTGTGCTCAATGTATGATAGGTAGCAGCAAAGTCAGAGTCATTATTGTATAATTTTGGCCACCCTGATGTCTCTTTCCCACATGAGTTAAGAATTATGGTTAGTGATACAACTGGGGGTCGACTAAGGAAATATGTGACATGGTTGGTGTTTCCCTTATTGTAATTGATATTCAAGTGGAATTGACATAGGTACATGGACCACTTCTTATGGTGATCATTCTATAACGTTTCTTGTGTATGTATGAATTCAAAAATCATGTGATCGGTGTGGATGATCGTTTCCTTCCCTAGAATGTAATTCTTCCACTGTCGACATGCTTGCACAATGGAGTACATCTCTTTTTCATAAGTGGGGTATCTACGAATATCATCAAATAGTGTTTCACTGTTATATACTATTGGATTCCCATGTATAGTGAGGACTAGACCAATAACATAATTTGAAGCATTTGTCTCAATCTCAAATGGTTTTTACAGGTCTAGAAGAGTAAGGAATATTTTTAAGAAGAGGAAGAATTTCAAATCCTTGAATGATTTCTATTGGGATGCCATCCATAAAAACATGGACTTTTCTCCACCCTTGGTCACCTGGATTAGGGCCCAAGTGATAAGAGAGAACCCCAACACAAATTGGTGGTAGAAGTTGGACAGGCCCAAGAAGTTGCAGAGATCAGTCATTACCTTTGGGGCCATCCAATCAAGAATGACTTTGATCTTGGATGGATACACATGAACACCCTAATCATCCATGACGTATCCAAAATATTGGATTATCTACATGTTGAAGGAACACTTCTCCAAATTGCATATAACTTGTGTTGTTGCAAGGTGCCTAAGACCTATTGAATATGCTTCAAATGTTCCTCCTAATTTTTCTTAAAGATGAGGATTTCATCCATATGTACAACCCAAAAGGAGTTTGTGAATGGCCACAATATGTCATTCATCATCCCCATGAATGTGGTTGGGGCATTATTCAATCCTAAAAGCATGAAAAACCACTCGAAGAGACCTAGACCTTCTTTAGACTTGAAGGTTGTCTTCCATACATCAGTTTTCTCAATCAACACCTAGTGGTAGCCTAACTTCAAATCAATCTTACTGAAAAAATTATCTCCCTTGATCTGATCGAGAATATCATCAATATAGGGGATTGGGTATTGGTTCATGACTGTGATCTTGTTCAGGGCTCTATAATCAATACAAAGTCTCCATTCCCCATCCTTCTATAACAATTGGGCTCCTGCAAGGTGAGGATCTCAGTCTAATGTGTCCCTTTAGAATTATCTCTTAGATATAGAATTTGATTTCTCCATTCTCCATAATCGAATGCATGTACATAGGGTCATTAGGAAAAATAGCATCAAGTGTCAAAACAATTGAGTTCTTTACCTAATAGTGCACAAGAAACCAATAGGCAAGGAATGTTTGTCTTTGTGTTCTTCTACTATCTTATACCCCTATTTCTACTATGTAGAGAGACCCTATGCAAAGGTTTTGGTGGTTGCAGTAACCTTTTATTCACCTTCCAACCAAACCATAAAGAGGACAAATATCGTAGTCTCAGAGACCATATTTCTTCACTGCTTCATGGAGATCAAAGAGACCGAAGTAGTTGGGACTTCCTTCGATACCCTATAGATTTGATCTCCCAAAGAAATTGTGACACTATGGGGCCCAGATTCATAAATAGTGTGATGCTTCCACATATATGGTTGTCCTAAAAAAACATCACAAAATTCAAGGGGGTAAACATGGCACAATACCTCATCTTTGAATGGTTTGAGTTCGTAGTGCAAGTGAAATTGTTTGTTGACACAGATGTCTCATCTCTGGTTGATCCAGCTAATGGTTTATGGTTGAGTATGCGGCATCATTTTTAGGTTCAACCTCTTAAATACCTATGCTAATATTAGATTCTTATAGCTACTAGTGTCAACAATTAAATGGACCGGGCTCCCCTTCACCCACATCTGTGATTGGAAGAGGCACTCCCCTTCTTCAGGCTCCTCTGGTTCATCTAGATGGATATTTGTGGTAGTGATGGTGACACTGGGTTCTTCATCAATGATCCATTTTCCCTTTTTTGGTTCTAAATCATAGTCTAAGTCAATATCCAACCTTGAGGATTTTATCTCAACCAACAATTATTGTTTGGAGCAACATTCATTAGTATTGTACTAAGGGATTTTATGGAAATTGCACCACTCTCTAGTGTCCTTCGACTTCCCATTAACCTTTTTTCTTGGTGGCTTGGACTGGTTGTCTTGGTATTGTCTATCCTTTCTCTATCCTTTTCCTTGGGAATTAGGGCCACCCTTTCCATACTTCAGCTATTGCAAATTTGCAGACCTAAACTCACTGTTGTTTTGTTGCTTAATTTTTTGCTTGATTTTGATAGAATATCAATAAGTGACTCGCAATGAAGAGATTTCCATAAAATCTATTTCAATTTGGATATACCTATGTATATCCCCACAATATTTTAGAACCAAATTTTTCTTGGAGTGTTTGATACCCAAATTGGTGTGTAAGGTATGAAAGGTATTTGTGAAATCTGACACTATTTGGCCCCTCTCTTGATGCACTGTGGTCCATATCATTTATTGGTCATCATAGTTTCCAACAAGGTAATATTGTTCCTTGAGGGAATCAAAAAAATCCTCCCAAGTGTGTCCTAGCCCCAAAATTGTAGACTCATCCTCGACATGTTTCTCCGAGTAAGTCTTCCACCAATATATAACATGGGGAAGGGCCTTAAGGAGCATGAAGGTTATTTTTTTACCATTGGAAAAATTTTGGATAGAGAAATGACCCTCTAGAAGAATTAATCATTTCTCCAAAGCATCGATATCTATCTAGAATTAAAATAAAGGAATATCAAAATTAAATTATACCTTAAAGGGAGTCCCACCTCCGAACTGACTACTAGTTGAAGGTACCTCCATTTTTTTCGACTATCATCGAAGGATGTGGATGAAATTATCCATCATCTCATTCCTTTGTCACGTAAGGGATTCCTTGAGTAACAGTTTGATAATATTTCCTACTCCATTGTCCCTCTTTTCTTATTCCATGGGAGGTTTCTTTGGTAGGCAAGAGCATTTTTCCTCAAGAGAAACAATCTTGAGACCCAACTCTTTATATCTTGACCTCATTGGGGACATGCACTAAGAATGACAAGGAGAAGACTGCTCTGATATCACTAATCTAGATTATTTTGAGAATGACATGAAGGAAGAAATATAACAGAGATATAGCAAGGAGATAAACTAAGATATTGCAAGGAAAACATTAGTACAATAAAAATTAGATTCTATTGATGACTATCTAGAATATAAAAGAATGCAAAATGCAAAGCCCACAAGCTAGTTAGAATGGTGGTAGATTATCTCTGAAGAGAGATGTATCGACTATGCTCTTTCACACAAACTTGATTACAATGAGGCTCCAAAGGTATTTTTAACATAAATAATAAATGAGAAAACCCTAAACATACGAAACCCTAACCCCAGAAGAGGAAATGTCAAAATTTTTGTGGGTGCCAATGGGGGTAGTTGATACGTCAACTTCTCGAGGGTGCTAATTTTACATACCATCTCTGATTCGGGTGCTCAGTACCCCATCAAAAAGTTATAGCCGAGGAGTACACATTTTTAAAGGCCCAATACATCCCAACATGGATATATTTGGTGATACCAAGTAAAAAAAAGTTCATTTAGGGCCTCAAAATGACCCAAAAGTTGACCTTAAAAATCATAGAAAAACTACTAAGATGGAAACTGTAATTTGAGCCAATGGAATAGGTGGGAGACCACCAATGTCAAACTAGATCACAAATGGATAAATATGAAGGCCTTCCCAAAAACCAAGCTCCATTATTTGATGGATCAAATTATGTTTTCTAGAGCATAACTATGAAAACTTATTTGATGTCACTTGGGTTTGATATTTGGAGTGCAATTGAGAATGGTTACATGGTACCAACAATTCTACTGGTAAACACAAATAGAAAGAAGCTTAGTGATAATAGATCTAAGGACAAGAATGTGATTCTGTTTGGTCTAGAAATATCAATATTTGTCAAAATCATGCATTGACATTCAACAAAAGAGATATGGGACAAGTTATAGAAAATATGTGAAGGGGATGATAAGGTCAAGAAGGAAAAGTTAAAAACTCATAGAGGACAATTTGAGACTCTCAAGATGAATGAAGAGGAGAGTATTGCATCCTATTTTCTTCTTGTGGATGAGATTTTCAACAATATCATGGGATTGGGTGAGGAGATTGAAGAAACCATCATTGTGCAAAAAGTGATTATATCAATGCCCTCAAAATTTAATCTCAATATATATTCCATTGAAGAATTAAAGGGCCTAAACAAGATGACAATGGATGTGTTTCATGGAATTATCATTACATATGAAATGAGGATAGAACCGGATAACCCAACAAAGCTATCAATAAAGGAAGCATCTTTCAGGGAATCAAATAAGATAAAGACAGAAGAATACAATATGAGTGACATCTCATATAGTGAATCAAACATAGAATAAGCTAATTTTGTCAGAAACACCAAGAGGTAAACAAAAAAATACAAAGGTAAGCTTCTCTTAAAATGATTTAAGTTTGGATAAGTAGGACACTCTGCTAATAAATTTACTTATGCAAAGACTAGAAATAACAATGTAAAAGAAGATTCTATTTTTAAAAGGTACAACAAGGGTAAGACTGAAAAGAGGAGGAATTTCTATATACAAAAGAAGAATCTATATAGAAATGAGGATAGCCACTCTTCAAATGATAGTGACAGTGAAATAGAAGAGATTATCTTCATGGGTCTAGATACACAGATAGATATCCCAAAAAATAGAGACATTGATTCAATAGAAGAAGACAATCATGAAAGTGAGGTGGAAGTAGATCTTGAAGCAAAACTCACTAGTTCCTTAGAATAAATAGACATAATCAAATAAAAGAATAGAAAGTATAAAAAGGAATTGCAAATATATAAAGAAGAGGAACATGATCTTGAAGTAATAGATAAGACAATAATTATCCTAAAGACTCAAATAGAAGAGGCAAAGAGAATTGAAGAAGTCTTAAGATCCCAACTAAAAGAAAAAGAAGATGTCTGCAATAGACTAGAATCTAAAATAGTTTTTCTAAGAAAGGAGTTGGAAAAATTACATACCAACATGAAATTTGAAAATATCTTGACAACCTTGATTGAAAATATAATTTTTCAAAGATCACCATTTGACAAGACTGATCTTGGTTATAGTGAAAAGAAGGAAGTTGCTAATGAAGAAGCCTCAACCTCTTCAAAACAATCGAGTGAAGAAAGGACCAAGAGTTATGAGAATATACTCAAAAATTATATCAAGGTTGAAGACAACATAAAAGAAGAATAATACATTCCACAAAAGACAAATCCTCCTCACAAGGATAGAATCATAAAGACTCTCCCATCAATGTGGAATCACATAATTAGGTACCAAAATTTTTTCTATGGTTATTTTTATTCTTTCAATGGTTTTGGTCATAAATAAATAAATTATAGAAAAAATGTAAGAGGCGGTTATATGAGGAACAACAAAAGAGATACACATGAATTCTAAAGGAGAAATTACAACTCATTTTCCCCTTTTCTAAACTATAACATCATATGTTATAACTACAATAATTTTTGGCATGCAGAAAAATTCTATAGAAGTGATTTCAAGAAAAATCAGAAAGAGGAAGCCCCAACAATCATGGAAAGAAATTAGGAATTAAGGGAAAATAAATAAATAAAACTCCTTGTTCATACAAGCTACACTTCATGCACAAAACAATAATGATAAATGGTACCTTGACAGTGTATTTTCTAGTCACACGACAAGAAATAGAACAAAGTTCATCACCTTGAAGAATAATGAAGGAAGTGTTACCTTTGGAGACAATGGCAGTTTAAAGATAGTTGGAAAGGGCACTCTTAGTCTTGAAAATGGAAGAGATAAGGTTGAAAAGGTTTTGTGTGTTTAAAAATTGAAACATAATATTATTAGCATAAGATAGATGTGTGACCAAGGAAACACTCTTACTTTTGACTCCCAAGAATGTGAGATCAGAAAAAGAAAATTTAGGCAAGTTGGTTGCAAAAGCAATTAGAACCCAAACAAATGTATAAATTCTTGATAAAATTAATGGGGAAAAATGCTTCATGGGGAAAATAGATGAAAGTTGGTTGTGGCATAAAATAATGGGTTGTATTAACTTTGAAAACTTGGTAAAAATCAGTACCAAACAAGTAGTAAGAGATAT
>CBVK0100456092.1:0-10092 GCA_900067695.1 Picea abies
TTGTAATGTTACAAAAGAAACTCGCACAAAATATTGAGTTAATAAGAAATGTAACTAATTTATATTAAGTAATATGTTGATTCGTTCTGGTATTGTCCTTGGAAGATTGATATTTCGACGAGGTTCTTGTCTATAATTTAATCATTTTATGTTGGTTAGAAAGGGGCGTAACTTACAGAGAAGATCTATATTCCTTCCATCCTTGGTCATGTTGTTTACTTTAGAAGTAATAACTTGTTAATTTATGCATCGTCGAAGGAATAGTTGTGTATTTCGAATTAATTCACCTGACACAAATATAACTACTGTGTGAATCGAAACCATTTTGTTATGGCGATAAATCTTTTTAGACTCTCCTTCCTTCATTCAGGTGTTAGGTTCTGCTAGTTTGAATATCATTTAATCCTCCAACTGAAGTTTATTTCTGGATTTAGTGAACTATCATAGTAGCAACTTGAAGTTCTACTGGAATGGTGTGCCTAACCTTACACTGACTCCTTGAGAGTCATATTATCTATGTGTTGAATGGAGCATTACTCCCAGTGGCATACCTTCAAGTTGATTATGATAGTATAGTTCAAATGCTCAATTGTCCTTTAACTCTCTGATGCATCCTCAGATTTTGTCTTGACGTTGTTGTTTAGAACGAACTTTTTGGAAAAAATTAAATTAAAAAAATATCTAATTTTAACCTACAAGTGGTATAATTAAAAATAAAACGAGTTAGAATTGACACCTGGTGAAATCATGAGATTTAGTTAAAATTATTATTCTCCTTGTATAATTTACATTCTTGGTTTCTTTGTTTTATTTGACAACATTTCCAGTCTGCCTAAATCTATGGTTGATTTCTAGACGGAAATTTTACTGTCTTTTTCTGATACGGACTTAAGATATTTTCTAATTCGAGATTGATTCTGAAATTCTTTTGCTTAGGCGCTAAGGTGTACTCAGCCTTATCATGTTGAATTAATCTTTGTAGCGGTGAAACTCTGAGTTATATTTGTACTCTAATGTCATCATTCCTTTAGATTTCCCTTTTGAACTCCATTGGAGTGTCTAATGTTGTCACCTGAAATTTTTTATATCCAACTTAAGTCACTTCTTGATTTCTCTTCCTCATCGAACTATTGCTTAGTACTCTATTTATAACCTTGTTTATAATTCATAATGCATTACACACCATAGTGATAGTGATTCCTTCTTATCCCTAGAACTCAAAGCTTAATTGCTTCGATAATCTATTACTCGATACTTACCATTTTAATGCATATTTGTGTTCATCGATTGGTCATTTCGCTAGAGATTTCCTACTATGCAGTCAAATTTATGTCGATTGACAGTGGAGACAGAATTAAATTGTTGACGTTGTGTAAGAAATCGCGGTGACAATTCTACGTAAGGATTGATTCTATAGTGATGACTTTGGTCGACTCGAGACTTGAAACTATGGAGTTGGTATTGTAGCTAATTAAAGGAAGTAAATTGTCGATTCGGAAGTTGACTATATTGCATTTAGGTACCTCGAAAAGGTAGAAGGTATCATCAGTTAACTTTTCTCGTAATTAAACTTTGTTTTTAAAAATGCCATTTAGCGTAAGATCAACAAGAGCTTTACTATTATCTTCTATAATAATTAAGAAGTTATCATTATTAAAAATTAGACATTTAGTTCTTGTTGTTAGTAATACTTTCGTATGACAATTCTAGGGGTTCTTGTGCTGATAAGATGTAATAAATAAGTTTGTCATGTTATTACTATCACTGGAATAAGTGACAAAGGTATATCATTGAATTCTTCACTCCAATTAATTATTAATTAGTAATATGGCTAATAGATCAATTATATATATATATATATATATATTATCTATGATTGCATTTAATAAATAGTATGTGTATAAGGGTAACATCATCTTGAGAATAAATTATCTTTATTAGCAGGAATAAATTAGTTATTTGGGAATATCAATCCAACAGAGTATAGTAAGAATCAATGAAGACATATATACACCTTGTATTCTTTTCCTTGTGAACAAGTGGTTACCCTTAACTATTTAGGGGTGCATAGGTATAGTAATCTCTTGATAACTAGAATTAACATACCTTATGTATTGGAGTTAAGTTGAATATTGATTGTTGAATGTTTAATATTAAACAATTATGTTGAATGTTAATGTTTAATTATTAATGAATTTTTTTATTTTTTTTAAAGGGGACATTAAGTTATTCTTCCTTGTTTGGATTAGATCCTAAATCACTTATGATTTATATTTTAGCATTTGGATTAGAGTAAGAATCATATTGAGCATAGAAAAATTCATGCATGACCTCCTGGTCTTGGATCTCTTATTCTCAAGTCTAATAAATCTCTAAAACCTCAATGGTCTCATTATGTGATTAAACACAGGCCCCCTCGGCTTCTCGATGTAGGTCTGACAGCAACCCACGACCTTCCTTTTCGCCCTGTTGCTAAAACTCAGATTGTCGGGCATTAACTCCTTTTTTTTTATAAGCCCCCCTTGATGTGACCTTGGCGGTGACCACGTGATTGCGGGCACGACCACAAGCGGTTTGGATTCAAACTGCTTTTGGGCCTGCAATGCTCCTACGACCTCCACGTGTGCATTGTTGACTTTGAAGGCGATGCTCGTGCATAATACTCCTCTGGTTAAAATAATTCATGGACTCCTGCCCATGTGCTCCTGCATTATCTTTCCATGCTTCAAAATATCAGGTTATGTAACCCAACTTGCATCTTCAATTGGATGATCTTTCCACTTCACTAAGTATTCAGGATATGTTTTCCTCCTTGTTTTATTTCCATCCCTCTGTTCAATGATTTTCTCCATCTGAGGTTTTTCTGTTGTGGGCAATTGCTCTTCCCACTGAATTTATTTTTGATCATCTGATTCTCCTGCTTCATCTCTCCTGTAAGGATACAGGTCTACAACATTGAATATCGGTGATATTCTCCTGTAAGGATACAGGTCTACAACATTGAATATCGGTGATATCCCAACATTGTCTGGAAACTCAATCTCATAAGCATTGGTTGCGAATGTTTTGAGAATTCTACATGGTGATATCTTTTTCATCTTCAATTTATTATACATCCCCCTTGGGAATCTCTCTTTTCTCAAATGAGCTAAAACTTCATCTCCAACTTCGAATTGAACTTCTCTCCTCTTTTGATCAACTCTTCTCTTGTATTTATGGTTGTTGTTATGTAGCTTCTCTCTGACTCTGCCATGGAGTTTCTGCATTTATGTTGCAAATATCCTCTGCTCCAGCACTTCTGAACTCGTCTTGATTCAAATATCTCAACTCTGTAATCCCTCTTGGTTGTATACCATACACGATTTCAAATGATATTTTTCCTGTGCTTCTGTTCACTGAATTGTTTAATGCAAATTCTGCTTGTTCCAGAATCTGATCCCATTGTCAACCTTGCTTAGTGACTAAACTTCTCAACAAGTTTCCCAGACTCATGTTTACTACTTCAGTATGTCCATCTGTTTGAGGGTGATATGTTGAACTAAAGGACAAGTTCCTCCCTAGACTTTTCCATAGATTCATCCAAAAGTTTTCTATGAATTTGGTGTCCCTTTCTTAAACTATGCTTCTCAACAATCCATGTAGTCTCACTACTTATCCGAAAAACAAATTGTTGATGTGTGTGGCATTGCTTGTCTTCTGGCATGGTATAAAATGTGCCATTTTTTAGAATCATTCCACTATAACAAATATGGAATAACTCCCTTTTTGAGTTCTAGGCAATCCCAAAAAAAAAATCCATATTGATTTCATCCCACAAACTTTCTGGAATTGGTAATGGCTAATACAAACCAGTGTTTTGTTGCCTTCCCTTTGCATACTGACAAATTTTGCATTTGTTCATGAACCTTTTCACTTCTTCCCTCATGCTTGGCTAATAGTACGAATTTCTCAGTTGTGAAAATGTCTTATCGTGACGAAAATGTCCAACTAAACCTCTGTTTTGCTTCTCCCTTAGCATGTTATCTCTCATTGAGCATTTCGGTATGAAAAATTGGCTTCCCTTGAACAATAATCCATCCTGGATCAAATATTCAGTCGATGGGATTATGTCTCCCAATAAAGGATTCTTGCATGCCTCATAATCTTCTTTGATCCAGGTGGATATCGGTGGCCACCCACCTTTTCCAGCTAGCTCAACGATCTCACCCAAGCATTCACAGATAAGATGCTAACATAATCACTTTCTTCTATTACAGTGTTAGGAATATTCCTATCACAAACCTGCACGATGATTTGGAAAGGCACGTAAGAAGAAATATGGGGTTCTGTCAAATGATTCCAATTAATAGAAATCATTTGATTGATCAAAGGGGGTGCCATCGGGACGAGTGGAATGCCCCCTTGTCCAAGTGAATCAGTATTAATGAGGTAGACCTGAGTGGCATCCTCACTCTTTGATTTAGGAGTGGGATTGACCGATGATGGAACCGGATCAACCACTTTGGTTTCACTCTTCAAGGGAGGAGTGGGATCGATCGATGACGAAACTGGATCGACCACTTTGGCACTCTTTAGATGAAGATTGGGACTAACCAATGATGGAACTGGATTAGTCACTTGGGTTTCACTTTTCAGATGAAGATTTGGGTTGATCGATGATGGAACTGGATCAGTCACTTGGTTTTGTGGTTCAACCGAGGATAAAACTAGATTGACCACCTGATCAACCGGACTAACCAGGGATGGAACTAGATTGACTAGTCCATCAACCAATGACGGTTTGGGATAAATCTTACAATAAATTGGAAGTTCAATATTTTCTAAAATATAAGAAGCCTCATCCATACGAGAGAAAAGGTGATAGTAATGATCACCTTTACATAATAAGCAAGGAAATTTGACAGTTATCTTCTCCTTACCAACTGTAATGTCACTAGATGACGGTGTGTCACCAGCATGTCCCGCAGGGGATGATGACATGGAAGACCACATTTCTAAGAACTTGGGGAGACCAGGGAAATCCCTTAGAAAGTGGTCACCCTTACAAAGACTGCAAGGGANACCAGGGAAATCCCTTAGAAAGTGGTCACCCTTACAAAGACTGCAAGGGAATTTGGGTTTAGGATTCTTCATTTTAATATTATTGATTTTATCAACACTCCAGTATGATTAATAGTAGATGGTTTCTTGGATCCAACATGATATGATGTGGTTGGAGGCTTGGTCCCTTTCTGGTTCTTCTTCTTCTTCTCTTTTTGTTTCTTCATCTTCCTATCAACCTGGCTACTCGCTTTAAAGATTTCACTAGGAAAAGAAGGAGAAAGGGAAGGAGACCTGACAGGTGAAGAAGGAGAAAGCTCGGTAGGAGTTTGATGTGTGGGTGGTGTTCTTACATCTGAAGCACTAGGTGCATTTGAAGCCTTGGGAAGATTTGATATCACTGGAGTGGGGAACAACCAAACCGGTAATCCGATCATGAGTCCTAGAAGACTCAGTGTGGCAATGCATGGAGGACCAATGTTTCTGAAAGAAGGAAAGGAGAAAGGTTCCTCAGGAAAAGGGGTTCCTCCATTCATACTCCCTAGAGTTGACGCCATTCACACTGACTCGACCTAAGGTCCACTAAGGAAAACAAGCAACACATGCTACAAATCTAAGAAGCAAACAATCAAACAAACCTTCCCACAATGAAACCACTAGTTGATTATGAAATCCAACATTGTGAGATCAATATAGGAAGGGGCAAGGATAGAGAGAGTGGATCAGTTAAATTGGTGACCTGCTTAATGGACTTATGCCATGGTGCAAGATTCTACACAATAATCATGGATTTACCCTCCAAGGAGCCCAAGTGAGATTGACCATCATTTGTTGCAGGTACAATGAAGACTTCCCTTCACCATCACCTTGTGTGAGGACTGATCCAAGTGGATATCGGTGGCCACCCACCTTTTCCAATTGGCTCAAAACAGTTTTCTAACAATTTTGGCAATTTACTATTTTTAGCAGTTTTAACTTCTGGGGCCATTTTGAAGGCCTAAATGAAGGTTTTTCGAGATTGATATTTTCAATGATAACCAAAGGCATTAATGAGCCCCTAAAATGAATCTTCTTGACGATACCTTTCCAACGGGCTATCATATGCCTAAAACGAAGATCGTATGCAAAAGTTACGACCCCGGAAAGTTGATGTACTAACTTACCCAAATGGGGCCTACATGACTTTTGGTGCTTCATCTCCTAGGGTTAGGTTTTTGGATGTCTAGGGATTTTGGCATTACTGTTTATTGTAAAAATGCCTTCAGAGCCTCATTGTAATCATCTTCTTGCGAATGAGTGCATTCGTCACATCTCTTCTCAGAGATAAGCCACCACCATTCCAGCAAGCTTGTTTCCACTACATTTTACAGTTTCAGCTTATTTCCTTATTGAATAGAAAACCAATTTTACTGTATCTTTGTTATTTTATGTGAAGCACCTATTAATAATCTGTATTCATTTCATTCTTCTCATAAAATCCAGATTAGTGGTATCAGAGCAGTCTGCTCCTTTTCGTCTTAATGCATGTCCCCAACGAGGTTGGAGTACAAAGAGTTAGGTCTCGGGCTTGTTTCTCTTGAGGACAAAAGCTCTCGCACGCCCAAGTGACCTCTCATGACAGGAGAAAAAAAATATGACAAGATAGGAGATTCATTCAAACTGTTGATTAAGGAATCCCTCATGCAACAAAGGAACGAGATGATGGAAAGTTTCACACAAATCCTTCAACGACTACAACCAGGCAACGCATGTTCTTCGAGTGGAGGTGATGCCCCCTTCAAGGTAAAAATAAACTTTGATATTCCTATATTTCAAGGTCAAATAGAAGCAAATTTTGTAGACAAGTGGTTGAATATACTAGAAGGGTATTTTTCTTTCCATAACTTTTCGAGTAGAGAAAATATTACTTTTGCGATCCTCAAAGTCATTCCCCATGTCAAATATTGGTGGGAAACTTTCTATGAGAAAAAGGAAACAGAGGAACCCTCATTATTTACAGTCATGGTCACCTAGGAATCCTTCAGGGATGCTATTAAGGAACAATACTACCCTGTCATAAGTTATGACGACTTGTATACCAAATGGACCACACTGCGGCAAGAAAGAGACCAAGCAGTGCCAGATTTCAAAAATATCTTTCATACCTTGCGCACCAAGCTTGGTATCAAATATTCGGAGCGACATCTAGTGCTCAAGTATCGCGGCTCTTTGCATAGATTTATCCAGACCGAAATGGAATTTCTAGACATCTCATCCTTGCGCATGGCCTACCGATATGTCATCAAAATCGAGAAGAAGCTCAAACAAAAGATGCGGAAATTCGGGCATGGAACCCCCCGCAAAAAAATCTAGGAAAGGGCAGCCCCAACCCACAGAACAAAGGATAGAGAAAATATGGACAGTATCAGGACAACCAGTGTAAGCTGCAAGAAAAGAAGGACATTGGAAAGACAAAGAAATATACTGGGAAGTGGTGTGACTTCCATAAGAGCCCTTAGCATAACATTGTTGATTACTACCAAAAGCAGTCGTTGGTGGCCGAAGTGAAAGCCTTTGAATCAGATGCAAGTTCAGACTCTGAGTCGGAACTAGAAAGGGGAAGACGGATCTTTGACATGGAACCCAGTGCCACCGTCGCTACCACCAAGCTCCTGCCTGGTGAACCAGATGATCCAGAAGAAGGAGAATGCCTCTTCCATTCACAGATGTGGGTAAAAGGAACCCCGTTGCACTTCATCATTGATAGCGATAGCCATAAGAGCCTCATCTCAGTAGTGGTCATCAAGCGTTTGGCCCTGCCGACAATGCCGCACCCACAACCCTACACCATTGGATGGCTTCACCAAGGAAGCGATCTTTGTGTCAGCCAACAGTGTCGATTGTCGTACGGCATCAATCCCTTCAAAGACGAGGTATTGTGTGATGTTTCTCCTCTCAAATTTTGTGATGTTATTTTGGGACAACCTTATTTATGGAAACATCATGTTGTATATGAGTCTAGGCCTCGTAGTGTTATTATTACTTTGAACAGGAAATTGTACAGGATACCTGAGGCAGTCCCACCTAGTGCTATTTCCTTGATCTCTGCTAAGTTTCCTTGATCTCTGCTAAGAAATGCAAGAAGGTCGTCTCTCAGACGGGGAAGTTTGTCTTCTTCGTGATTCGCTCTCAGAATAAGCGAAATATCACAGCCACATCCACGGTCTATGTGGCCTACCTCTCCACACAATAGAAGCAAGTAGATAAGGTCATGAAAGAATACTCAGATATCTTCTCCTCACCTATTGGGGTACCTTTGCAATGTCAAATCAAGCACCCCATCGATATGACCCCCAGTGCACCCCTGCCCAATGGGCTAGTCTATCCCCGCTCTCTATTAGAGAATGTGGAGATCAAGCGACAGATCCAAGAACTACTCCACAAGGGGCACATTTGTCCCATATCATCACCTTGTAGGAGCCCAATCGTGATGGTATAGAAGAAAGATAGAACCTGGCAACTCTGCATTGATTACCAGGCTCTGAATAAAATCACAGTCAGAAACCAGTACCCGATTCCCTGAATCGAAAACCTTCTTGATCAACTCATGGGGTCCAAATACTTCAGTAATATTGATCTGAAGTTTGGCTACCACCAGGTCCCAATAGAACTGACAGATGTATTGAAAACTGCCTTCAAGTCAAAGGAAGTCCTTTTTGAATGGTTGGTCATGCCCTTTGGTTTGACAAATGCTCCAGCCACTTTCATGAGGATGATGGACTATATCTTGTGACTATTCACCAATAATTTTGTAGTGGTGTATCTGGATGACATTCTCATTTACAACAAGACTTGGGTCGAACACTTGCAGCATATTCAGCAGGTTATGCACACCCTACGGCAACACAAGCTATATGCCAACTTGGAAAAATGCTCCTTCATCATGGACAGGGTCCATTACCTAGGCTACATAATTGATAAACATGGCATACATGTGGATCTAGCCAAGATCCAAGTCATTTGTAACTGGCCATCCCCAACCAGACTCACTGAGCTTTGGAGCTTCTTGGGCCTTGCCAATTTCTACCACAAGTTCGTGTTGGGATTCTCCCATATTGCATGGGCCCTCAGTGAAATAACCAGGGGTGGTGGTAAGGAAAAATTTGCATGGGGTCAGTCCCAACAACAAGAATTTGACGATTTGAAGTAGCGCTTGTGCTCAACCCCAGTACTTTCACTACCAGACCTGCAATAGCCCTTCGAGATTGAGACAAATGCTTCAGACTATGTGGTGGGCATCATTCTCACTCAGCACGGCCACCCCATGGCCTATCATAGTGAGACACTATCAGATGTTGTCCGTTAGTACCCTACTTACGACAAAGAAATCTACTCCATTGTACAAGCCTACCGGCAGTGCAGACATTACATTCTTGGGAAGGAGACAGTCATTCACACTGATCATAAATCCACTGCAGTTCATGTAGACACAAGGAAAATTGCAGAATGATCGCCATCAAAAGTGGTCCACATACTTGCAACAATTCCACCTCAACATCAAGTATAAAACAAAAAGCACCAATCGCATCATTGATTGCCTCAACAGACCTCCAATTGTGGAACTCACCACGGTGCTAGACTCCAGCGGCCATGAGATCTTTGGATGGCCCCAACTCTATGAGACTGACCCAGACTTGGCCACCACCTACCAAATGTTGGGTGCAAATGCAGTTGTCGATAATTTCCATATTCAAGATGGGTTGTTGTTTCGTCTAGGCCATATATGTGTTCCATCAAGTGAGCAAGTGAAGTTGATCTAGGAAGCCCACTACAGTCGGGTATCAAGACACTTAGACGTTGAAGAGACAGTGGTGATGCTACAGAAACATTTCTACTAGCTGAAACTTCGACAGGAGGTCAGCGAGTATATCAGGTCTTGCACTGCCTATCCTATGTTAATGTTTATGCCATTANNATAGTTCTTTGCATTTCATTAGATAAGAGCATAATAAGAACAGGATCACTGAGAAATACACATTCACAAGAGACACAACATTTATCCTGGGAAACCCT
>CBVK0100456126.1:0-32720 GCA_900067695.1 Picea abies
CTTCCGATCTCACCCAGTCGTGGTGGTTGCGCCCTGTGCCTGTGCCGAAGTCACGCTCTCCTTTGCCTCGCCATCTGCTGTGTCTGCGTCGGGAGCCTGCTTGAAGGTTGCATCTGTCGGGGTCGAGAGGAAGGTCTCATGCAGCGAGGAAAGGAGCTGGAGGAAGAGTGTGACCTTATCATTCGAAAGCTGCAGTCGGAATTGCAGGTCCTCGACGCCCTAACGAAGCTCGAATACAAGGCCGTAGAGAATGGCCAATTTATATTTTACCTGATCGCTCATGGTTGCGTCAACGGAAGGGATCCCAGAGCTTCCAGAAGCCCGCATCGGAGGTGGTGGTTCTTCGCCTAAGGTGCGTGGGAAAGCCGAGCATTGAGTGGAGTGCGGTTCAGTCCCGGTGGGAGCAAGGAGTAAACACAGAGAAGAACATGGTGATCGGGGAATCAATTCTAGGGAATTTAAGCTTGCAATCGGTGGAACTGGAAGAGTGTGGCTGGGCTGCGCCTCCTGGAGGTGACGGGAAGGTGTAGAGGGAGACATATCGCGCGAGAAGAAGGAGGGTCGCCGAGGTCTCCATGGAGAACCCCGCCGCGGTTTCCCTCTCAGACGCCGCTGTGCTTAAGCATCATGTACACGCAGCGAAGGTCACAGAGATGGTCACGGTGGGGAGCCTCCAGGGACCAGTATATACGCTTAAACGCCGACCATGGCCGCAGGGGAGGAAGCTCTATTAGCCACCAGCAGAAGCAATGACACCAAAGAATAACAACGAAGAAAATCACCTGATCCATGTCAAAATGCAGAGGTCGAGGGCAATAAACGAGACTTCCCATCGCCATTAGAGCTTCATTAATACTCTCGGAGGGTGGCGGAAGGAGGCACGGGCCCGTCACGTGGCTCCGTGCCTCGTTGGCACCCGCCATGCTCCTGCATGCTCCAGCTGGCCCTCACTAACACCCCATCCGGGGAAGCATCCGTTGTCCTAGGTTTGTGTATGCAATGGTGGAGTAGAGGATGATCGGGTTCCAGGGCTGAATTACAAACGAGTTCCGGTTCACCCCGATTGAGGCCCATATTGGCCAGATCATCCGCAACTTGATTCGCCTTCCGTCAAACGTGAGCTGGGATGAGGGTCAAAGTTGGTCGTAGAGAGTTCGAGATGATCTGCAGCCCATGCAGGAGTCTCCAGCTGGGCGAAATGTGCTCTGGATTGGCTCCATTCAAAATTCTTCACAGCAAGTTGATGATGATTTGAGAATCGCCCTCCACAATTATCTTGGTGAAGTTATTTTCGATGGCTAGTTGCAGTCCTCTGGTTAGACCCCACAATTCTGTTGCATTGTTTGTGGAATATCCCATGGGGCCCGCGCTGATGAGAAGGACGTTCCCCTGATGATTGCGAAAAACAATTCCATACCCTGCAGGGCCCGGATTACCCTTAGAGGCCCCATCAAAGTTGAGCTTGAGGAAACCTTCTGGGGTAGGAGACCAGAAGGAGGGGCTGCCGGGGAGACAGGACCGGGGAGGACGGGGAGGAGCCATGGAGGTGGAGGGAGGAGCCCAGTACCGAAGGATGGGAAGTTCAGCTTGGTTGCTATTAACGTCCTCTCCAGACCACGCTTAAAGAGGCAGAGTCTCCTGGATGTTCCGACAGCACTGATGCCAGCAATATTGCCAAGGTAGGGATTGACCTTTGAAGAGCCTTTGATTCCTTTCTTTCCAAGTTTGCCAAAGGATAAATCCCGGTAATAGTTGCCATACTCGGTTGAGGAGGGGGGATTGGAAAGCTTGATCCCTCCACTCTGTGATGGTAGTCAATATGCTATCCCGACAACGGTCCGAGGTGCACATGATGAGTGCTGCTTGATCCCAAATTTGAGCTGTGTAGGGGCAAGAGTTGAGAAGGTGGTTCATAGTTTCCCTTGCCTCTCCAAAGAGTAGGCAAACATAGGGGCCCGCAAAACCCCTTCTCACCAGATTATCCCAGGTTAGGATGCTAGAGTGATTCACGAGCCAGAGGAAGAGGGTAATTTTTGGCCAATGCTTGAGATTCCATAGCTTGCGCCACTATTTTGTGTTAGGGAGAGGGTAAAAAGGAGCCTTGAGCTAGTACGCCTCCTTTGTGTTGAAGGTTCCTTGTGGTTTGTATCCCCATCTTAAGATGTCCTCCCCTGCTATGCTTGGAATTTTCCGCTTCGCCATCTCTTCTTGCCACAGAGTTAAGTCCACGCCTGCCTCCAAATCAATGCTGTCCCTGTCCAGAAACCATTGGCACCAAGTTTCCCTTAGGGGGGTATCCCGCCAGTAGTCAACGACTTTTGTTAGGCCTGCTCGAGTAGCTGGGTTGCAGATGGTAGGGGCCCAATCCTCCTTGCTCAGAATCGGCCATTGTTGCCAGGAGTCCTGCCAAAATAGGGCCGTTTCCCCATTTCTGATTTCCCAGAATACGTTGTCAGTCACCAGTTGTCGGTTCTATTTAGCTGCTGTCCATATTAAAGAGCCTGGGCTATCCTCATTCCAGCGGACTAGATTCTTCTCTGCTACGTTCGGAGCATATTTCTTCCTCCAAAGTCGGGCCCAAAGGTCCCTGGGGCTTTTTAACCACCGCCACCAGATCTTGGTGCTTAACACCTTGTTCATAATGAAGGGATCCCTCAAGCCCAAGCCTCCTTGCTCCTTGGGCCGACAGAGTTTGTCCCAGCTAACCAGCGCTATTTTCTTTCCTTTATTGAGGCCTTGCTAGATGAAGTTTCTCTGAATGCTTTTAATAGTGGAAAGGATGACCTTCGGGGCAGCTAGCGCAGAGAAGGCGTAGATCGGAAGGGCTTGGAGAACGACTTGGAGAAGGATGAGGCGGCTGGGGAGATTAAGAGCTCTGTATGTCCAGAAGGAGAGATTTTTGGAGAAGGAAGAGAGAAGGTAATCCCAGGAGGAGTTCCGATGGGCAGAGTCAATTAAGGGGATGCCTAAGTATTTGGACGGAAGGGAGCTTCTGTTGAAACCAAGGAGGCCAGAGATATGACGCTGGACCGGAGGAGGGGTGTTGAAAAATAAGATTTGGGACTTATCCTTGTTGCAGTCCAGGCCCGAGGCGTCTGCGAAGGTTTGCAAGATATCCAGGAGGGAGCTGGCTGCCCAGACTGTGGGACTGCCCATCAAGAGGGTGTCATCAACAAATTGGCTATGCGAGATAGGTGGGGAGATACCATGCAAGGAAAGACCTGTCAGGATTTTGGAGTCAATGGCTGCGTGAATGGATCTGCTAAGGCCTTCGGCTAGGATAATGAACAGGAACGGAGAGAGGGGATCTCCTTGCCTGATCCCTCTCGAGGGGGAGAAGGGCTTTGACGGGACACCATTGATAAGAATAGAAAAGAAAGCTGAAGAGGTTAGATTTACTATCCATGTTACCCATCTCTGATCAAAGCCAAAAGCTAGGAGCATTGCCTGCATGTACTCCCAGCTGATTTTGTCAAAAGCTTTAGAGAGGTCTAATTTGAGGAGCATACCTGGGGTCTTGGTCTTCTGCAGGGAGTGGATCACCTCATGGGCAAGGATGATGCTGTCTAGGATATGTCTCCCCTCCACGTAGCCTGATTGCTCCGGGGAAATTATTGTAGGTAAGATAGATTTGAGTCTCCTGGCTATGACCTTGGTAAGAAGCTTGTAAATGACATTGCATAGAGCTATCGGCCTGAACTGCTTGGGATGATGTGCGTGCCCCTCTTTGGGAATTAAAGTTATGAAAGTGGCACTGAGAGCCTGGAGAATTTGGCCAGTGGCTCGGGAGTCCTCTAAGATTTCCCATACCTCTATACCTCTGTTCTGATCAGCGGCCAACAATGATGGAAAACATCGCTTGTGAATCCGTCGGGGCCTGGAGCCTTGCCCTTGGGAGTCTCCTGAAGAGCTTGGTCCACTTCCTCTATTGTTATTGGGCGTAAGAGGGTGACATTTTGCTCCGGGGTGACGAGAGATGGTACATGTCGCTTGACCTTGTTGATAGCCTCATGTCTATCTGTCTTGGGTTCTGTGAGGAGATTTTGAAAGTAGCCTGTCAAGGTATTTTCCATGTCCTCATGGGAATGTATAATGTCCCCCTCGTCTAAAAGGAGATGAGTGATCTTGTTGGTGTGCCGCCTTTGGATGACGGTTCTATGAAAGAATTTAGTATTTCTCTCCCCTTCCCGGAGCCATTGCACTCGCGATTTCTGTTTCCATAAAATCTCCTCTTATTTTTTCCTGACTTCGAGCTGCTGATTTATTGTTGTTTCCTGGGCTCTAAGTTCATTTGTCATCCCATGAAGTCTGATCTGCTGCTGAATCCCTTCCAATTGTGCCAGTAGTTGTTTTTGTGCATCAAAGATATTGCCGAAGGTGCTCTGATTCCAAGTTTTGAGAGTCTGCTTAAGGTTTTTTAGCTTTTGCTGGAAACGATACATTTTGGATCCATGAGGAACCTCGACCTCCCTCCACCAGGCCTGGATATTTTCTTGGAACTCCGGGTGGTCTAGCCAGAATTTCTCAAACCTAAAAGGTTTCTTACCGGGGGTGGCCGGGATGTCCATCCTTAATTGCAAGGGCCAATGATCTGACCCAGAGACATTTAGGATAGCTGATTCTATTGTGGTGCCTTCCAGCATGAGAGATTCGGATGTCAGGAATCTGTCCAGTTTGCAGGCAATTTGATGAATGCCCGTTCTTCTATTTGTCCATGTGTACAAGCCGTTGTTCGTGCCCATATCAACAAGTTGAAGCTCGTCTATGAGAGTATTGAAGTCCCCAGAGTCCCGATCCAGGCGCCTAGAGCCGCCTCTTTTTTCCCCCAAACTGCGAATAATGTTAAAGTCACCACCGACGATCCGATTTCTATACTGTGCTAGGCTGTCCACATATCGCAGGCTCCTGAGGAAGGCTTGCTTGTCCCGGGGGCTTTCCGGGCCGTATACATTGGTCAAGTGTCCAGGCCGATTTGAGCCGATAAGCCTGTAGTCAACGGTGATAGACCATTTAGTGGTAATGAAATTGTCCAATACGACAGCATTGGTGTTCCACAGGACGGCTAGGCCGCCCGCTGTTCCTATAGCATCTATTGAGACTACCTTCCCCAATTTCCAGCAGTAAGGTAATAGCTTGTCAATGTCTTCTGAAGTACATTTTGTTTTCTGTAGAAGTAAGATTTCTGGCTTTTCTGCTAATATCAGATCCCGCAGTAGTTTTTGCTTGCTGTGTCCGTTGAGGCCTCTGATATTCCATGTGATGATCTTCATGATGACCGGGGGTTGGGGAGAGGAGGAAAGCTATCCAAAATCAAGTTGATTTGTCCCGAGTTCACCATAAAGTTCCCTATTTCTTGTATGAGCTTGTTGGTTGATTTTCTACCTCTTTTCTTTTCATCTTTCTGGGTTTTGGCTGGGTTTTTTGATTGACCGCCCTGGATCCCTAGACTTTTGCTGGCCCGAGCTGAGGATCCAGCTGAGGAATTGAGGAACACTTTGTGAACCTTCCGCAGTTGATCTCTGGGTATAGTGTAAAGTTTTTGCTGCCTGTAGGTGTGCTCTACGTGCTCCAGATCCACCCCAGCTAGGTCTTGCTCTTCTAGCTCCATGTCCACCTCCCCATCGTCTATCTCTTGCTGGTTAGGGGCGGAATTGGGGAGGGAAAGGTCAAACTCCTTACCCTCGGTTGACTGATCCGTTCCTTGGTTGATAGGTTGAGTAGCATTGCCCGGAGGAGGTATTAAGGGGTTTTCAGGATTGTTGGGGTTTTCCGGTTGGTTTTGCAAGACATCAAACTTATTACTGGTTGAAGGATCCTTACTTACCTGAGCCGACTGCTTCTGTCCGCCTTGACATATTTTCCCCGCTGGTTGCATGAAGCCGTCCTTGTCCTTGCCGCTTTCTGGGTTCCCTTCTTTTGGCGTTGCATTGAGTGGGCAGTCTCTGAAGAGGTGACCATGCTCATGGAATTTCTTGCAGCGGAATGGAATATGCTCATAGTTGATGGTTTGAGACCAATCCTCGTCGTGATATTCTAGCGTGATGGATCCTGGAAGCGGCTTGGCTATGTTCAGATATACACATATTCATGCATAAGAGGTGTAGCGCCGTTGCTTGGTAGCCTCTGAAGATTTGACATAAATGCCAATAGTATTCCCAATTTCGGCCAGGACCTCCTCTAACCAGAACTCCTGGGGTAAGGAGTATAACCTAATCCACACCGGTGCATGGGCAAAGTCCTCCTTCTCAGGGCTGAACTTCTCAGTCCAGAATCTTAAGAAGAGTCCTGCCGAGTTGTAGAAATATGGCCCTCCATCAAAGATGCGATTGCGATCCTCCAGCTTGTGTAGGATAATCGTGAAAAAACCCTTGGATCCCAGTTGTAGGTCATAATGCCCTCTCAGCTTCCACCAGTATTGTATCCATTTGACCAGATCTCTTTCCGAGGGCCAGAGCCCAAGAAATTTACCCACCAGGGCGTGGTCCCTCATATACTGCTTCTGCACCTCTATCCTCGGCGAGCTGATAACATATTTTGGGGCTTGTGGCGCCTGCGGAATACATTTACCCGGCAGCCATGGAGTCGAGGCTCGGCTAGGGGTTTTCTCCTTCTCAGGGTCTATTTCCATCTCTCTGTCTTTGAAGGTCCCATCCTCCAGAAGCTCAACGTGCAGATTTGGTGGTGTCTCAAAAGCCAGCCGCTTCAACCCTTCAGTGGAGTCTTCATTCGCCGTGACACGACTATAGGAGACGCCTTGCGGCTCCCCCTCCTTGCGATTCATGAGCCCCCGTGGGGCCACAACTGTGGTGCCGCAGATCAGTATCAAACAGTTCTAAACCCTAGTTTGCAGAGCGCTCTTTTCCCTTTTATATATAATTAATTAGTGTAACAAATATTATATAATTAATCAACATTATAAGGTTAAAAAAAAAAGGTTTGGTAGAAGGAAGGATTTGATGCATGTTAAAGAGGTAAGTTAGGGTAATTAGTAGGTATGTGTAACAACGTTAGAAAGTGAAGAAATTGTAAGGCATTTAGAGAGATTTAATTTTGTATGAATGTCTATTTAGAGACATTCCCTAGCTTGTAGTTATATATAGATAGACGTGTGGAATATTGGATGTAGACAAAATGACCATTTAGTTCTGATTAATATATGCATAAGTGGATAACAAGTAGTAATAATGGTAATAACAATATATGTAGCTTAATGTCGACTATGAGTACATGTAATTACAAGAATGAATATAATGTTATATATAGAATATAATTATATATGAAATATATAGGGATTTTTTTAAACATAAATATACATACACTACTATAAGATAAGACATAAGAAATACCAAAAGTGAGAAATAAGAGATAGAATTGATATTGGTTATGATATGACATGAAATGTTATAAATTGTGATAGTATGTGTATTGAAGGGTAGTAGAATATTATACTGTTACCAAGAGGTTGGGTTAATGGGATTTATAGGATGTGTAACATAGTCATATGTAAATCGAGTAAATAGTTCGTAGTACGATATACAATGAGTAAAAATTATAAAGATGAGGGGGTAATACAAAAAAATATATGGAAGAATGCAATAGTGGGAATTGAAGACGTGGCATGTAAATATACAACTATTATGTCAAGCAAATATATGATATAAGAGGATAACATGCAAAAACAGTTATAAATGATGTAAGGAGTATATGGAGAAAGGATTGGGCATACAAGAATAATATAAGTATAAAATGAGAGACATAAGTAAACAGATTGAAAGGAGGTAAAATAATTAGTAATGTTATGAAGGAAGTGTGACTATGACAACACAAAAGATATATATCAAAGGAGGAGGGAGATAACATAAGATGTTAAGCAAATTTGAAGAAAAATAGCAAGTACAGGTACAATAGTGCATATACATATAATCAATAATAGGAAATTAAGAAAATAACACTAATGATTGGGCTATTTGATGATCTTTTTAAGTATGATAGAAAGATGGTTAAAGGGTAATAGGAGGGAGGATGAATAAGGAGTTAGAATTAAATTCAAGGTGGATTGTAAATGCATGAAGTATTAGTAAAAAACAAACAAAAAACAAGAAAAAAAGGTAATAGTTGGAGTAAGCAATAAAAGGTTTATGAGATAATGAAATAATATGATGATGAGTTTACAAATAATGTAAAGTATATTTTAAGTTAAGAAATGATGATGTGCTTAAATAAATTTGGAAATAGAGTGTACCTAGATGGGATCATTGAATTAGTTAGAGTGTCCCAACAATTGTCAATTTACTATAAAACCATTGTCAGTTTGCTATAATTATTATTTGTCCTTATTAAAGAAAATTCAAAATCATTATTAAAAGAGAAATATATATATCTAAGTTGTCTATATCATTTTGTTTTTCATCTTTAACTATATTTTTACTAATTTATTTTCATTTAAAAAGAAATTCAAAATTACCATTAAAAAGAAATTACACATATGTCATCATACATAATTATATGTGTATCATTTTGTATTAATCTAGTAGGAGTACACTTTGTATTAATGATAAGAGAAAAACATAAATGCAATAATAATGAAATAAATGGATAGTGATTATGTAATTACTTTCAAATATTGAAATACGTGAAGGCATCAATAAGACTTGGAATATATCAACCAATCAGAAATGAGAAAAAACAAATATTTTTATTATATCAAATATATATATATTTGTTTTATTAAGTTAAACATTACACTACACACATAAATTTAAAATACAAGCCAAATTAATGTGAAATCAATAGCAAACTCATTGCTATATTCCCTTGGCAGGGACTAATAAGAAGTGAAAACAAATGTAATGGCAGATGGGAAATGTGTAAAAGGGATGTTACATAAGAAAATATCGTATAAGGAATGTTAATGAACTCTAGAAAATATGCTAAGGAGTACTAATATAATAAAATCCTAGGTGATACCATAAGGGCCTATGTTGCGAACAAAGAACTTGAGTTCAAAATGAAAATGAAAATTATGGGATGAGATGTTTTATTACATCATGGGTGGTGGTATGGTATGTGGACGAATTGTTAATGATTGACGTGATTTAACCCAACTTATGCTTGGTTATGCATTGGTTTGTTGAGTTAAATTGAGTTCTTTACTAAGAAATAATGGCAATGAGTGTAAGTGACTCAAATAATTATTATTTGTCTCCACCTTATGTTAAGATGACTTTCCAATTTAATCAAAATTTTAAGAAGAAATGCATTAATTGGTCTAACAACTACTTGTTCACTAACAAGGATTTTTCCCTATGAAGAAACTCTGTTTGAAAATAAATAAGTAAATAAATAAATCTATATGAGGAATGATGAACACATGCTTCCCATTGTTAAAAACGTCTTTCATGGTAGGAGAAAGAACTTGAAAGTGCTAGAAATGGACAATAAAAGAGCTAGTTACCAAAGTTGGTGAATACTATGTAGGTATAGAGGATATAATTTTGAGATGTAAGAAGTACAATGCTGAGAAGAGAAGACCTCAAGGACAAATGACTAAATATTTGGAATGAAATCTTGTAGTAAATTTATTATTGATATAAAATGTTCACTAACCCATGTGTCAACACGGTGCTCTTTATGTAGAGGCATGTTTGTAATATTGAATTGATGATAGAAAGCAGGATTTTCCTCAACTGTGATGAAGAGAATCCTATACTAGACAAATAACTTGTTTGAGATATAATTTATATAACTTAAATAAAAGAGAGATATTGAGGACAATGGAAAAACAAACCGTGAAGTAACAACATCACATGACCATCAATTAGCAGTATCTTAGTCAATGCTTGTAAGCAGGGAAAATTTTGGTGTATCAATCTCATGAGTGATGGAATATGTATTGTCAAGCTAGAGTGATGATCAAAGTCGACAAATGCTTGTCTTTAATTATCAATATATCTCAAGTGGAATTGTATGTATGACTTAAGGAAGTTTATATCGAACTCAATATAAGATTCACTTAACTAGAGAACTAATGATGAGCTAACGTTCTAGCTAGTGAACAAACAAATAGACTATACTTTATATATGGGGGTCATATATGGAACTTAGGAAGAATAAATCTATAACAAAAGTGTGTCTTATCATCAATTAAATTAAAAGTGACAATAAAATAGAGTTAAGACACGGTAAGGTGCTTACTAAATAGGGGTATTTGTAATAAATATAGTAATAGCCTCAACATGTTTTAATCAGTGAAGGTACAATGGGACCAATATAGAATGGGGTTTGTTATCATAGATGACACACATAAGTGGTGTCATGAATTTTTCCTTATATTGAGAATGACCATAACTTCGGGAAGAAGTTTTGTTTTGAAGGGTGGGTGTATGTAATGCCACCTTTTGACTTAGATAGCGAGAATTACTTAAGGCCTAATCACCCTTTATTTTCTATTCACAGTGAAACTATTAATGATACACTTGAACTTTTAAGACGTAGGAACCTTTATGAATGTTTAAACGTTATTTGAATGATGATGGATATGATGCGATCTATTATGTGAATGTAAATTCTATGAATGTTTAAATGTTATTTGAATGATGATGGATATGATACGATCCGTTATGAGAATGTAAATTCTATGAATGTTTAAATGTTATTTGAATGATGATGGATATGATGCGATCTACTAAGTAAATGAAAATTATATGAACGAGTAACGTGAATTGAATTATGGGGATATTATGAGATCTATTTCTAACTTGAAAACTTTGATATTAAAGTTGTTGGTACGTGGATACCGAATGGAGATTATGGTTGTATGCAATTACATGAAGATAATGCATATATATGTATGAGTTTGTGTTATAGACTAATTTGCAGGTCAATGGGCTATGAAATAACCAAGGGATAAAGGTAATAAGAGTGGATGTCATGACCACCGATCGAGAAACAATATGGTATGAATCTTTGTATGTGAAATTATATTGGTACAAATGCACAGTTATCATATATGGACCAGTGCAGGTTTTTAGGTGGTGAGACTGCCCAAAAACTGAATAAATGATGACCAAATTCCCAGCAACACGGTGCCATTGTATATTCCATGGTAGGGTGTGGACCCTAGTCCTATTAAGAGGGGTGGAGGCATTTCCCACCATGTATCCTCTGAAACCTGGAGTCATGGGAGGACGGTGTTAGCTCACGCTCCCCTAGACGTGTGATGATGACTGTCAATTGCATGTTGGGAAGCTTGGTCAAGAGAGTTGACACTTCCACTTACGGGTTCTATTTGGAGTTAGGTCAATATAGTTGACACTCCAAGATAGTCCAACAGAGGAAGGATAGGGATGGAAGATGGAAGTAAGTTAGGGAGGAAGGATGAATAGAAGTAGTTGAGAGTGTGGGGATTTCTCCTTATAGAAGAATTTCTGGATTTCCTCTTTATTTAAAAAAAAAGGAAAAAAAAGAAAAAAAAAGAAAAATATATGTATATATGTATATTTATATTTACTTAACTAAACTAAAATTATCTAAGTGAATGTAGCTAGTGCTAAATTATTGTAAATGAGGAATTTCGTGAACATTTAAATAGTTTACTATCTTTTATGAAATGAATGGTCTTGTTGATTGGATTGAACGCATACAAGAATTACTTTAGGTGTGATAATTATTTTTATTAGTACATGTACGAGTCCTCTATGTGCTAGCTACACATTTATGCCTTGCACATGTACACTAGTATGTGTAAGTGTTTTAAATTGATGATTTTGCTTATTTGATGTGGATGTATGAATCATGCGTCGTTACCCTTGTATTGTAAATTACTCTAACTTCGAAACAACGTTTCTTGAAGGGTGGGTGTATGTAACAACCCAAATTGATTAATTTTTATCCTAATTTTTAAATTTGAATTTAATTAATTATTAAAATATAGTAAATGAGTCTTTTATTATTTTATTATTAAAAGTGGGTGAAGTAATTAATGGGAGGATAAGGTTGTTGGGGGATTAATGAGGGGGACTTGAGAGAGGAGGATAAGAGAGGAGGGGAGCACTTGGAAGATGATCTCATTTTTATTTTGGTTTGAGATTTTTTTTTGGAAGATAGAGGGAGAAGGTGGAGGGAAAAACAGTTTGGACTACATATGTATTTTTGGTTCTACTGGCAGCTTGCTTGAAGACTTTCACATGGGGCACCTATTGCTGGGAATTTTGGGCTCGGGGGCCAGGAAACCATAAGGAATCCTAGGGCTAGGGAGTCGGATAGGCTGTTGCTAGCTGGCTAGGAGGTTAATCAGTTTTGGGTAGAGCTTCAACTTGGCCAGAGTTGGAGAACAACATCAGTTTGAGGTATTTATTATCATTATTATGCTGTGTTCATTATTGTTATGTTGTTCATTTTTTTTATTATGCTGAATATGTTATACATTATCTTGCTGCTCATTTTTAAATTATGATAAACAATGAGTTGTTATTATGATGAATGGAGAATATAATAGAAATTATGATAACATTCTATATTTAAATTTATGTTTTATAAGGCTCTGTTTGGACATGCCTAACATAAGCAGTGAACTATGCCAATTACATTCAAAATCAGATGCCCCACAAAGCAGTGTTGCATATGACTCTAGATGAAGCTTGAAGTCATGTTAAGCATGATGTCTCTAGTTTTAGAGTATTTGGCATTGTAGCATGGACATTAATTCCAAATAAAAAGTGTAAAGCTATGGAGAAAAAGATCCAACCATTGATATTTATTGGCTATTGTGAAGACATGAAAACATATATGTTATTTGATCCCATTAATAATGATGTCTTATTTCGTAGGGCTATCTGTTTTGATGAGAATTTCAAGCACTCATCTAACCATACTCTCTCCATAGATTGCCATGATGGTACAAATCATGCTAACAATCTTGTTTTTGAAGAATAAGAAGATGAGACAGTTGCAGATGAGGAAACTCAACCAATCGAAAATCATGCAAAAATAGTTGAGCAGCCTGCAAAGGAACAATTTGATCCAGAAAAACAATTGAGGAGGAGCCTTCAAGAGCGAAAGACACCTGATCAGTATGGTTATGAGCCATCATATTTCATTTATTTTTCTCGTATTTCTTGCAACATCCAGCCATAGACGACATGTATCTCTCTTTTGAGTCATGCCATTTCATATGATCCCCAACAATTCTTTGATGTTGTTGGGAAAACTGAATGGGAAGCTCCCATGGTAGAGGAGTATTCTTCCTTGATGAAGAATCACCCATGGGATCTCGTTCATCTTCCTAAGGGATGAAAACTAGTTTGTTGCAAATGGGTCTATAGAACCAAATATTTTGCAGATGGATCTGTTGACAAACATAAGGCACAACTAGTGGCCAAGGGATTTTCACAGGTTGAAGCGATTGATTATTCTGAGACTTTTTCCCCTGTTGCCAAGATGAATTCCATATGTCTTGTTCTTTCTCTTGTTGCCTCTGAAGGTTGGACACTTTAGCAAATGGATGTGAAGAGTGATTTTTTGCAAGGAGATTTACAAGAGGAAATTTAAATGGAGCAACCTCCTGGTCTTGTGCAAGACTCTTCCCTTATATGTAGGCTTCGAAGTTCCTTGTATGGTCTCAAACAAGCTCCCTGAGCTTGGTATGAGAAGATGGATAGTTTTTTTGTCACTTCAATATTTCAACGTTGCCAATCCAATATTGATTTTTACACTCAAAGGGAAGGAACTGGTCTTCTGATACTAGTTTTATATGTGGATGATTTGATTCTCACTGGGAATTCTTCATCCATGGTTCAGCGTGTACAAGAAAAATTGATGACTCAGTTTGGTATGACAAATATTTGTCTTATGTTTTACTTTCTTGGTTTGCAATTTCATCAGTCCTCTTAAGGGATCTCCATATACCAATAAAATTATGCCCTTGATTTACTTCAACGCTTTGGCATGACTAATTGCAAGCCCACGCCTACTCCTTTTCAATGAGGCATCACTCTTTCTATTAGCTACTCTTCACCATGAGTCAATCCATCGTTGTATCAAAAACTAGTTGGGAGTCTACTATATTTGACTCATACACGTCTTGACATCTCCTTTGCAGTTGGACTTGTATCTCAGTTCTCTCAAGATCCTCATTAGAGTCACTATAAGGAAACTAAGCACATTCTGAGGTATATTAATGGGACTGGTAGATTTGGTATTCGATATACCACTAGTACTTCTGAGCTTGTAGGTTTCACTGATTATGATTGGGCTAGATCCATTGATGATGCGAAGTCCACCTCGGGCTTTGTTTATCACCTTGGTTCTTCTCCTATTGCCCGATCTTGTAAAAAAAATCAACATCTGCATTATCATCTGGAGAGGCCGAGTATCATGTTGTTGTTCTTGCTAGTCAAGAGGTCCTTTGAATTTGACATTTATTGACAGAGTTTTGCATTTCACATGATCATCCCACTACTCCTTGGTGTGATAATCAGAGTTCCATCCACATCTCTTGCAACCTAGTTGAGCATCAAAGGACCAAGCACATTGAGATTCACATACACTTCATTCGATAACTCATCTAGGGTGATGTTGTTCACTTGGAGTATTTGCCTACTGAGGAGCAAGTTGCTAACATCTTCACTAAACCTTTGGCATCCCCTCATTTTATTTAGTTCTGATCAATGCTTGTGGTGAAGTAAGTTGTCCTTGGGGGGTCATCTTGAGTCCTCCTACCTTATCTTTTTCACGTTTTCACTTTTATGATGTATTCTCTCTTTTGGGGAGGAGTTTTTTCCTTTGGGTTTTGTTGTATATGGGTACCTTATTAGGCCTTGTTGTCGGGACTCATTCTTTTTGTTTTTCTTTTCTCCCTACGTTTTTCTTATGAGGAGGTGTTAGAGTTCCAATGTATTATTAGAATTCCAATGCAAATTAGTTTTGTGCGTTGTAAGCTCACGTAGGTGTTCTTATCCGCCTAGCCATGACAATTATCACTGTGCCTATCCCATTGCACAAATAAACCTCCATCTTTGTAAATTAAACACATAGATCTAGTTTAGATCATTCACTCTCTCTCTTGTTAGTAGAAGTGTTTGGTGTTGTAGTGTGATCCCGAGGAGTTCTTTTCTTCTTCAACTTTCATAATCTCTTTGCCAACAAAATCCATACTAGGTTTTATGTCATCTCTCTTAACCTCACCAACCTCTGATGTTTCTTGGACAATTATTTTTCATTCTTGAATGACACCTTACGTGTCTTCTCAAATTTTGGATTCTTATATATTTCATAAGCCATGTCCATAGGTTTCGTTCTATGTTTTCCTTTCAAAATATCCAATATTCCCTTTAATATTTTTATTAAACATTTTTCAAATTTTTATCTTCTATAGACTCCTACTTCTTAGGATTCTTCTCCAATGCTTCCATGACTTCTTTGTACTTGTTGCAGAAGTTGTTGATCTCATGGTATGTGAGTGTAGTTCGAGAGTATGGTAATTAAAAATCCATCTTTTGTATCAAATGGCTCTTAACACTAAACTTTGTTTAACAAGTAGATTTATTGTTGATATCTCCTAAGTGAAATTTCTAATCCTATTTATGCTTAAATATTGTCATTTGATGATATTTACTTTTTTAACATATAAGTGTCTAACATAAGTGTCAACTACTCTAAAAACCTACATCAAATCAAGTCTCAGATTTCATAGAGGGTCCTTGGAAGTATACAAACAACTCACCATACCCAAAACTAGGCATTTTTTTGCACTCAAACTCTCATTATTATCTCTATAATCAATTGTTGGGAAAAAAATGATTGTTGATCCTTCGATAGGGTTAAACCCACCACAGATCAATCATTAGTTTTCCTCGAGGCTTCCCGCATCTCTCCAATGGGTAATTTCCAAATACGATCTAAAAATACATAATTGTGGCCTTCTCAAAGTGAAAAAGTGTTGTAGGTGATCTCTCAAAACTAGTAGAAATATGTCTCTCCCACTACTACTCAAAGTCTGAAAGTCAGGGTTAAAATACATGTAAACTTATTGTCATAGAATATGTAGCAGAACCTTTTTTTTCTTGTTGCAAAAGCTGTTAATCTCTTAATTTAACCCTCGAACATGCAAATTAGGTGCATTGTTAATGTGCATGGGTTAGGTGCATTGCTTATGTACATGAGTTATATAGGAGTATCACTTATGTGCATGGGTTATAAGGTGTGTCTTTTATATTTGTTTCTTATGTGTGTCCTTTATTTACAATGAACATTTTTTAGAATTGAGATTTGTGAAGATCGAGGATGATGAGGTCAAGGAGGGAATTACAAGAAGATGTTGGCATGATTGTGCTAGGTGTTCATATGTCCATTGATGTATGCATTCCTAGTGGTCATGATCTCGTTGTTATATCATATTCCATGACCTAGGGACAAAATACAAGGTATTTGGTCATAACATTTGAATCTTGGAATCATTGGCCATGTGTAGGACCCCATGCTATTACGCATACCCTGCATAATAAACATTTGTCTTGTAAGTGAGATGTGGTGAACACTTGATATTTTAAATACCATGAATGGTTCTTAGGGCCTAGCCCAATAATCCATTAACCCCTAACCCCAAAGCCTATCTAGTTTGACTACAACATGACAATCTTTTACTGAAGAGGAGAATGGTCACCCATGAGATTCATGGGTGAGATGTGTATGTATGTGGATCAACACTTATATTTATAAGTGTGTTTATAGCTTATGTGTGTTGTTGTGTGGGTTAGGTGTGTGATAACTAAGCACATAGGTGCCCCAAACCACCACATATGCCTCACATTGGGAAGTTTTAGGCTACAAGTAAGATATGCTCACCATTCTAGGATTAACCACCAAAGGAGTGTAAATAGTTAGTCCATAAAAATTTTCTTTGGTGTTCATGGGTCCTTTGTGTGGCCATGCACAAGTATCCCACAACACAAAATAAGTTGTAATTCTTGCACAAGTCCACCTTTCTCACCTCTTTTTTGTCATATCAATTCATCTTTTCTAGTGTTCTTTTGACATCGATTGTATTTCCATCATCGAGGTTAGTCATTTATTTCTAGCCCACAAGTGGGATATGGGGCTCATTCATTTGTTTTTTTCACCAAGGATGGTTATTAGGTCATAGGCAATAGTATGATGTTGAAATCTAGGGTCATAGTTTGGTAATTGATCCTTGTCTATTAGAGTGAGTAGTAAGGAATTTGAGGAGAGATGACACACATGTAATACGAGATTAAATTTCCAAGGCAGGAAGGAAGACTACATGGAAAACATGCGAGGGCATTCCATCACAATACCTAGCAGGCCTACCCATGCCCAAATAAAATGATACAAACCATACAAGTTGAGACATGTTGACTAAGGTGAGATGAGCCCATCGAGATGAGGTGGGTATAGAAATAAATAACCAGGTCCAAGAATATCCAAGGAAATACGAGATGAGCCAAAACATCATAAACACTCTACGTATGCTAAAATGCGATGTCCAAGGAAATCCTTGCACTATATTTTTTATAGGATTAACCTTTCTTGTGTTGTGCAAGCTTAGAAAGAGGAGCCTTGAACAAGTTAAACTAGGCGAGCCAATATTATCTCCATCTTGTCCCTCTCAAGGATATGGGTCTCTTAAGATAAGTAGTGAGATCATACAAACCAATTAATACTAGCAATGGGAAAACAAGTCAAGCCAATCAAGGGGAAGGAAAGTGACTAATAGGAACCAAGACAAGTTGAATTGAGATAATACAAGCTGAGATGAAGCTGAAAGAAATGACTTGAGATGTCCGAAGATGATTTTAGTTAACATTTACTTCAAAAGGGGAATGATATAGTAGGATTAGAAGGATTAGGGTGGCCTATTTAATGGCATGAGTTGTGTTTCATATATAGTATTCAAATGACTGTGCTAAAAAATTGCTCTTAGGAGAGCCAACGTGACAAGGGAAAGTTTCTACCCACTAGATCAACAAAGAAAGGAAAGTCTAGTACAGAGGGATGTGCAACAACCATTGGTTTGACAAAGAATCCATTGACAAGAGCTCGATCATGTAAGGTTTTTACCATGGAAGATGCATACCATATATATTATTAATTTCATTGAGAGAGATGAAGTGCACTATACTACCCAATATGGATGAGATGTGCAATGCAATGCAATGTAACGTCATTAAGAGAAAAAATGATGTTCATAGTGTAAAAAGGGAAAAAGGAAACATAGATATGTTTTGACCCCTAATATTGTAAGCACCCAACAATTTGCATCCTTGATTCCTCTACATGAATCTTAATAGATCATCGCTAAGATGAATCTATCCTAGTGTTTTATATTAATGATAATATATATTCATATTAATACTATATATACTAACATATACTATTACTATGTGTTGTAATATGTTAATAATATATACTATCTAAGGAAAACCTTGTGGGGAAACTCCTGGACACTTCCCTAGATCTTGTGGACAACACCTAGCGTAAACTCATCAATGTTGATTACAATGCTTAACTCGACAATATCAAGTGAGGCACACAACAATGATAGTAGCTGGGGGGATTGACCCCAAGACCTTCTGCATGAAGATTAAGGCACTCAAGCTAGCCCACCAAGCTAAATAATATACAATATTAAGATATTGCAAATATATTAATATTACTAATGTAATATAATAGTATCAAAATAAAGTAATACAAATGAGATGCTCAATATTGCAATAAAGGCTACATTTTAAAATATTTACTAAGACTACCATTGAAACCTCTGAAAATTGAAATTTTTTCCCTAGTGGGGGGAAAGCCAATTGGGAAAATCCCCTTTTGTCTTTTGTTTGCTCGTAGTAGTTTAGTTTTTATTAATCACACTACTTCATGTACTATTGAAAGTTAATTCCTAACATGATGTGAATGAGAGCATTGAGGGAAAATATGTAGTTGCATTTAACCTTTTGAACAATATATGCAACAAGCATGGATGACTAGCAATGGAAGGAACATCAACTGATTTTAGGACAAACCTGTTAGCCATGTACCTAAAATAGAATATTATACCTAGAGGTATAATGAAAGAAGTTAAAATAAGGCAAGGGCAAATAGGATAGTAGGACAATGTCTACAAAAATGAGGCATGTGTTGTTAAGACATTTTTTTTCCAAAGGAAAAAACACAATTTTTGTTCTAGGAAAGAACCAAAAACACATCCTTCAGGTGCCCATGGCACGTTACAAAGCATAGGATCTTGAGTAAAAGTGTTTATCTCTTTGTACACATGAGGAAAACTGATCAACTAAAAGTGATTAGAAATCTCCTTTAACTACTTAGCTAGGGGAAGTTGGGGGATGTAAGGTAATGTTCTATATCTGGAGTTGTGTTAAGATTTCCATGGCTCCAAAGAAATATCCTAAAATTACTTCACCAATTAAACCTCCAAAAAGCTCCTCCATGACTCATGAAGAAAACGAGGAGATACAAAACCAACTATCCAAATTGAATAGTCAAATCAACTAATTGAATGATAGGTCAATGAAAAAGGTTGATTTGATGAATACTCAAACAACAATGGAAAGAAATATGGATTAAAATAAGGAACATATGAAAAGAACGGTGGAACAAAAGTTGGAACAAATGGAACAAAAGATAATGGAATCCTTAAATAAGAGGTTCATTAAAATTGATAAGGTGTCTAAAGGGACTCATGAAAATAAAGGTAGTATTCAAGTTGAACAACTTTCCAATAATACAAATTTTCTAGGGGGGTTTAACTCCAATAGTGGAGTTACTTATGGATGGTCTCCAAAAGGAGTGAACCTTCCCAAGGTTGAATTAAGGAAGTTTGATGGAACATAGGTCTTTACATGGGTGAACCAAATAGAGAAATATTTTGAACTACATAATATTATGGATGACAGGCAAAGGATTCACATATCAACTTTGAACTTTGAGATAAAACCATATCATTGGTATCAATGGGTAGTTAAAAGGAATCCCCCTTCTTATCATTATACTTGGGGTTTATTTACAAGAGACTTAGAAGCACAATATGAGAAATTTTGGGAACATGACTACTTTAGTCAATTGAAAAGAATCAAACACTTATGTGATATTGAAGATTGTAATTCAAAGTTTCGGGTATTGGCCACAAGGGTGGCTGGCATAAGTGATGAATTTTTATTGGAAGATTACATGGGTGGATTAAAAGAAAACATTAAACATGAGATTTTCCTAAAACATCCTCAAAATATTATGGAATCTATGCATTTTTCTCGTCATATTCAAGCCAAGAATAAGGCTACACATAAGTCTACCATTGGAGCATACAGATGTAGTAGAGATTGTTTTGGGGTTCATAAGACAACCATACCTCAATCGACAAGGTCGATACCTAAACAAATGGATGAAAGGAGAGCAAAGGGACTATGTTTCAATTGTGACAACAAGTACAATAAGGTGAATAAATGCATTGAGAGTAAATTATTCTACATAGAATGTGAAGAGGAAGAAGATCAAGAATTGGAACCATCACAAGATCTAGATCTAGAAGAGACTACTCCAATGATATCTTGGCATGCATTGGTCGACATCAATACTCCACAAACCCTCAAGATACAAGGATACATCAAAAAGAAAAAAGTAACAATGTTGATCAATTATCGTAGTACCCATAACTTTGTCAATTACAAATCAACAAAAGATCTCAATTGCTTTGTATTTCCAACACCACAATTTCAAGTAACGATTGCAAATGGAGGTACCATACATTGTTTTGGTAAGTGCCACAGTATTAAGCTCAATATGGGGGAGTATTTTTGGATAGTCCCATGATTGTCATCCAAATGGGTGATGTTGATGTTGTATTAAGGGTCCAATGGTTACAATCATTGGGAACAATGTCCCTTAATTTTCAATTTCTTTTCAGGAGATTTTCCTCACAAGGCAAGGAAATTGAGCTTAGAGGTATGCAAGAGAAACCCTTTAAGGTGATAAGCTCTAGTAGCATGACAAAATTACTCAAAAAGGGACACCATAGTGTAATTGCACAATTATGCTCACTAGATGTTCAAACATCTATATCCTCTACTCTAGTGGATCTCCAAATAGTTATCAACAACCATTCCAAGGTATTTGGAGAGATTGCTAAGGGTCTTCCACCTTCTTGAGATCATGACCATGATATTCATTTGCAACCGGGAAGTGTACCACCTAACATTAGTCCTTTCAGGTATCCATACACACAAAAGAGTGAGATTGAGCGTATGATCTAAGAAATGTTAGAGGCGAACATTATTCAACCTAGCCAAAGTTATTTATCTTCACTAGTAGTGATGGTTACAAAGAAGGATGGTTCGTGGCATATGTGTCCAGATTATAGACATATAAAAAAAATGACCATCAAAGATAAGTTTCCTATTCTTGTCATTGATGAATTATTAGATGAATTGCATGGAGAAATTTTCTTTACTAAGTTGGATTTTTTTTTCTTCAGAATATCATCAAATTAGAAAGAGGCAGGAAGGCATTCCTAAAATAGCCTTTAGAACACATGAAGGTCATTATGAGTTTTTGGTTATGCCATTTGGAGTTACTAATGCACCTTCAACATTTCAAAGTTTGATGAATTCTATTTTCAAACCCTTCCTTAGAAAATTAGTGTTAGTATTTTTTGATGACATACTAATCTACAACAAATCTTGGGAAGAGCATGTACAACATGTTGACAGAGTATTACAACTTTTGGAAGAGAAACAACTTTATGCAAATCCTTCCAAGTGTGCCTTTAGGGTTCAAGAAGTGGAATATTTGGTTCATATAGTATCTCATGAAGGTGTAAAAGTGGACCTTAACAAAATTAAAGCTATGAGGGAATTGCCAATTCCCAAAACCTTGAAGAAACTTAGAGGATTCTTAGGATTTCCATGTTATTACCGCAAGTTTTTCATGAACTATGGTCAAATAGTGGCACCTCTAACAACATTATTAAATAAGGAAGTATTTTCTTGGACTCAAGAAGCAACCAAAGATTTTGAAAGACTTAAGGAGGCTATGTGTACAACTCTTGTCCTAGCCACACCTAACTTCACAAAAACATTTATTGTGGAGTGTGATGCCTTAGGCCATGGCATTGGTGCAGTTTTAATGCAAGAAGGAAAAAAAACCAACTTAAAGGAAAAGACTTACTCAAACATATTTATGTAAAAGAAATGTTGGCCATACTACACGCAGTTAAGAAATGACACCCTTACCTAATAGGAAGACACTTCAAAGTAAAAACAAATCACGATAGTTTGAAGTATTTCTTGGAGCAACGATTATCTTCAGAAGAGAAATAAGCTTGGGTTACTAAGATGCTAGGTTATGACTTTGAAATTATCTACAAGAAAGGAAAACATAATATTGTGGCAGATGCACTTTCAAGGAAAGAAGAAGAAACAAAGAGTTCACTAGGTTCTATTTCTATTTCACAATCTGATAGGGTGGAAGAAGCAAGGATGCAATGGAAGCAAGATCAAGATGTATGGAAGATCATTCAACAACTACAAGAGGACCCTAGTACATTAGATAAATTTATATAGAAGAATGATTTGCTATGGTATCATGATCACCTATATTTATGTAAGAATTCCCAACTCAAATAGAAGTTCCTTCCAGAATTGCACAATTCTCCTATAGGAGGACATTCAGGATTCTCGAAAACTTATCATAGGATCAAGAATGATTTTTTTTAGGAAGGTCTTAAAACATATCAAAATTTTGTGTCTGAATGCATGGTCTTCCAATAGAAAAAGGGAGAGACAATCAAGACACCAAGTGATCTAGATTGTGAAAGGAACAAAATGGAAAATAGGCAAAAATTAAAGTAAAGAGAATAATATGGTACAAAATCAACTCTTTATTACATGGAAAAATCATTATAACTGCATCATGAATGGATGTATTCCTTTACAAATGAGAAGCCCGTATATATAGTACTTGTGGGGTGCCTTGCAGGTGTGATGTATTTTCATTATTTCATTGTTGTTTATTTTATTTTTCAAATACCATGGGTGAATTCCATGGGATGCAAAAACTATGCACATGGCTTTTCTCCACTTTATTAATATTATTATTTTTCTCCCAACAAATACCATGGGTGTATACCATGGTTTACCAAAACCATGGGCTCCATGGGCTCGTAAATTACCAATGGTAAAAAGAAACAATTACCATGGTGATTCAGTGGAAGAGGTGGATGGCCACCAATTTTTACTTGGATCAGTCCTTCCCCCTTAGGAAGCAATGGTTACCATTGCGTCAAGTTCCCTCATTAGATGGGGAAATTTCTACTGAATTTGGCTCTCGGTGAGCCACTTGCCTTGGTGAAGAAGTTGCCCTGCTTTGACGACCCGATAGAGCTGTATGTTCTGTTGGTGGGTGCCTTCCATTTGTGTATCCATGATTCAACGAATGATATCCTACTCAAGGCATTTATAGTTGAGTTGTGTAGGGGAAAAGCGCTCAAGTATCTCTGAGGTATCCAATAAAGGTGGAAAATATGGTTGAAGGAGCTCCACATTGAAGACAAGATGCAGACCAAGGAATGGGGGAATACTTAATTCAAAAGAATACTTACCTACAACCTTAGTTATGGTGTAAGTCCCATATCAAAGTGATCAAAGCTTCTGATGGGGTCCTGCAAGGTTCTCTTTCTACCAATGTAACCAAACCTTATCACCAACTTGAAACTTGTGTGGAACTTGATGTTGGTCATGTCATTGCTTGTACTTGGCATGGGATTTCTGCAAGATGTCATGGATTTGTTGGCGAATGTGTAGAATCCTTTCAACAAATTTAGTTCCATGATCTACCTTGGCGTGACACTTTATTTACTCATTCTTCGGAAGGGAGCATCTGTAGATTTGACAGTTGGGTAAGGGAGCACTGGGCACCAAGTCAATGGAATGCTTGACATGGTAGTGTAGAGGCACCCCCATAGATGAAGAATAAATATCTTTGTGCTCCTATATAATCTTGTCGACCTACTTCTACTGGATAGAAAGGTCCTGGGATGAGCCTGTAGTGGTCACACACCTTCTATTCACCTTCTAATCGAATCATGAAGAGGGAGAAATTTTTGGTATGATAGATTACTTTGTGACACTATTTTGTTGATATCAATGAAATGGTAGTAGTTGGAACTACCTTTGGTACCCTCTAGAGCCGACCTCCCAGAGTGACAATGACACTATGGTGTTGAGACTCATAGACAACATGATGTTTCCACATATATGGTTGTCCTAAAAGAACATCACAAACTTCAAGTGGGGAAACATCACACAATACCTCATCTTTGAAGGGCTTGATGCCATAGGACATGCGACACTGTTGGCTAATGTAGATGTCTCATCCCCGGATCAACCATCCGATGGTGTACGGTTGGGTATGTGGCATTGTCAATAACTTCATTCTTTTGAGGACCTCAAATGAGACCAGGTTATTATGACTCGCTCTATCAATAGTGAAATGCAATGGGCTCCCCTTCATCCACATCTGTGAGTGGAAGAGGCTCTCCCCTTCCTCAGACTCCTCTGATTCCTTTGGTTAGATCTTTGCGATTGCGATGGTAGCACTAGGTTTCACATCAATGCTCCACTTTCCCTTATCTTTCTCTAAATTAGGATATGAATTAGGGTCCGACTCTTTTTCTTTAAGCTTGACCAACAATGATTGTTTTGAGAAACATTCATCAGTGTTGTGCTAGGGAATTTTGTGGAACTCACACCACTTCCTAGTGTCCTTCTTCATCTTCTCGTTACCCTTCTTTTCCCATGACATGGACTATATCTCTTGAGGTTGGACTTCCGTGTTCCATCCTTCATTTTGTGAGTTAGGGTTTCCTTTGCCATGATTTTGTTGCGACGTATTTTCAAATCTAAACTCTTGCTTATTTCGTCGCTTACATTTCTGCTGAATTTTGACTGCATATCGATAAGCAAATCTCATTGAGGAGATGCCCAAGAAATCCATATCTATTTGGATGTACTTGTGTAGACCACTACAATACTTCAAAACTAGGTGTCGCTCAGAGTCTTTGATACCCAACTTTGAGCAGAAGGTATGGAGTATGTTGGTGTACTCTAACACCATATGGGGTCTCTCTCCTGTCCCAGAGTTGTCCATCTCGTGTATTGGGCATCATAGTTTCCAACATGGTAGAAATCCTCCTCGAGGGCATCAATAAAGGCTTCCCACATGGTTTCTCTCTTGAATGGCGTAGATTCATTCGTGATGTACCTCTCCCAATGACCTTCCCACCAATCTTTGACACGAGGAAGGGATTTAAGGAGTGCGAAGGTGATATTTTCATTGTCAATTTTTTTTTTGGACATAATAATATCCTTCTAGTAGATTCAACCATTTTTCTGGATCATTTTCATCTATCTGGCCTTCAATAAGGGGATATTAAAATTGACTTTTACCTTGAAGGGTGTCACACCTTCGAAATGGTTGTTTATTGAAGATTCCTTGATCGCCATCGATAGTTGTCAAAGGATTTGGGCAAAGTTTTCCATCATCTCATTCCTTTGTCACACGAGGGCTTCCTCGAGAAACATCTTGAAAGGATCTCCAACTCCATCATCTCTTTTTCCTTCCACCATGGGAGGTCGCTTGGGTTGGCAAGAGCGGTCGTCCTCAAACGAAACTAGCTCGAGACCCAACTAAGCTCTATACCCTAACTTGGTTAGGGACATGCACTGAGAAGTGACAAGGAGTAGACTTCTCTGATACCATTGATACAGATTGTGAAAGGAACAAAATGGAAAATAGGCAAGTAAATGCGACAAAATAAAGTAAACAAAATAATATGACACATAATTGACTCTTTATTAAATGAAAAATCCTTAGAACTGCATCATGAATGGATGTCCTCTTTTACAAATGACAGGCCTGTATATATATTACTTACGGGGTGCCTAGTAGGAGTCATGTCTTTTCATTATTTCATTGTTATTTATTATATTTTTCAACTACCATGGGTGAATCCCCGGGTTGCAAAAGCCACATACATGGCTTTCTCCACTTTATTAATATTATTATTTTTCTCCCACCAAATTGTTAAATTTTTTCTTTGTTCCAATACTTAGAAAAATTATTTCCTTATGCTCTTAAGAAAATAATATTTCCGAACATGGAATAAAATGTATTGGTTGTAAATTTAACTACAAGGAATAAAAATATATGTAAGACAAATAAACCAATTTTCACACACACATAAATTTATGCCCTTCAAATATGCTTTTCATTAAAATAATATCAAATCATACAAGGGCTCCCAAACTGGGAAAATATGCCCACAAAGAAAAGAGACAAAATCACAGCCAAACCTAGTTGCCCAGTGCCTCTGCACACAACTGTATGGCCTGTTAGTGGCCTTGTACGACTGTGCCCATGGCTTGTACAATGTGCACCTGTGACTGTGTGTACTCTTCCACACGTACCTGTGCCATGTACGCTTTGCACAACGTGTATCCATGGCCCACACTATTGTTCCTACACATACCTGTGCCTTGCACTGCATGTACGATGCATACATGTGGCATGCACTGCTGCTCTTGCATGTACCCGCACCTTGTACATTGCGTACCCACGGCTATACATGTTGCTCTGGTGTGTATAGAGTACTTATAATTGTCATGTTGTTGCCCACTTGTTCTCTTCTCCTTTAGAATGATATTTGAATTATTCTCCTTTATCACCCTTGCTGAGATCTCCTTGAGTCACAATCCTTAGTGTCTCAGGCACTCAAAGTCTCTTGAGCAAAAGTCCTTCTTTGCTCTCTCTTGAGTCATCGACTTCCATTGAGTATTGAGTGTTGTTGCTGTGTCTTCCTCCTTCATTTAGCCTTGCTTTTATAAACTTGAGTTGTTGACTGAATCCATAACCCTAATCTCCAAAGTGATTTATGGTTGAGATTAAATCTCATCTCACTTGAGAAAAATGGCTACAATTCATTTAACACACTAATGTAATTAACCTTAGCATTTCATTAGATTAAACTCACTTTTTCTTATAAAAAGCACTTACTTTTAATAATTCCTTTAATTAAAGTAAATTACTAAGGTTCAAGGCTTTCGAGGAATTCCACACGTCTAGACACTTAGATCAGTGCAAAAGTATTGTCATATGCTACAAACATCAACACAAATACCATGGGTGTATACCACGATTTACCAAAACCATGGGCTTGTAAATTACCAACGATAAAAGAAACAATTACTATGGTGATTAAGTGGAAGAGGTGGATGGCCACCGATTTTCACTTGGATCACCACGTCTCCTACAACCATTAGCTATACCAAGTCAACAGAAGAAGTTTCAATGGATTTTATTGTAAGTTTATCCAAATCTGAAGGAAAGACTGCCATCATAGTAGTAATGGATCGACTAACAAAGTATGCATGTTTTTGCTCTCTTTCTCATCCTTTTAAAGCAAGTACAATAGCTGCAATGTTCATGGATACAATCCAAAAGCTACATGGAGTCCCCAAGATTATTGTAAGTGATAGAGATCCAATTTTCACTGGAAATTTTTGAACTAAATTATTTTCTTGTTTGGGTACTCAATAGGCTCACAACTCATCTTATCATCCTCAATTCGATGGAAAACTAAGATTGTGAATAAACGTCTAGAAGGATATCTTCGTTGCTTTGCATCTGATAAACAAACACAATGGATAAAGTGGTTTCCCTTGGTAGAATGGTAGTACAACACATCCATCCATACTTTATCGAAAATGTCCCCATTTCTGGCACTTTATGGATATCATCCTCCATCCATCACATCACCCTTGAAAGGGACTACAAAGGTTCAAGTAGTGGAAGACCACTTAGGGAATTAACAAGAGGTTCTCAAACTATTGAAGGACAACTTGGTTATGGAAAATAATAGGATGAAACAACAAGCAAATCAATATCACAATGAGAGGGAATTTGAAGTGGGGGATTTGATATTTTTGAGGCTGCAACCATATAAACAGATGTCCCTTGAGCAACAAAAGAAGGAAAATAAATTAGCACCCAAATATTATGTCCCCTATAAGGTGTTGCAAAGGATTGGAAATATGGATTACAAATTTAAGTTGCCTCCATCTTCATGTGTACATCCGGTCTTCCATGTTTATTGTTTAAAGAAGGTAATCAATGACAAGATCCTAGTCCAAACTATTTTACCAGAGATTAATGAAGAAGGGAAAATCATACTAGAACCATAAACAATCCTTGAAACAAGGATTAAGTGACTGTGAACTTGAGCAATTACCGAGTACCTCGTCAAATGGAAGAAGCTACCAGTGGAAGAGGCGACATGGGAAGATGAGTTCTCCATATAGAAACACATGCAGTTAGTCAAGTATTGAGGACAACACTTGTTTGAAGGGGAGAGGAATGTTAAGCCTTAGACAAAGCCCATGTTAAGTATAAAACCCCTTATTAAGTTCTAGATATGAATTATTACAATTCTAGTGTTATATTTGTATGTAGGTGAGATCGGAAGAGCGTCGTGTAGGGAAAGAGTGTAGATCTCGAAGGATTGGAAATATGGATTACAAATTTAAGTTGCCTCCATCTTCATGTGTACATCCGGTCTTCCATGTTTATTGTTTAAAGAAGGTAATCAATGACAAGATCCTAGTCCAAACTATTTTACCAGAGATTAATGAAGAAGGGAAAATCATACTAGAACCATAAACAATCCTTGAAACAAGGATTAAGAGACTGTGAACTTGAGCAATTACTGAGTACCTCGTCAAATGGAAGAAGCTACCAGTGGAAGAGGCGACATGGGAAGATGAGTTCTCCATGTAGAAACACATGCAGTTAGTCAAGTATTGAGGACAACACTTGTTTGAAGGGGAGGGGAATGTTAAACCTTAGACAAAGACCATGTTAAGTATAAAACCCCTTATTAAGTTCTAGATATGAATTATTACAATTCTAGTGTTATATTTGTATGTAGGTTAGAACCCTTTATTGTACCCTTTCATTATAATTGTACCCTTTGTATCCTATATATATACCAAGGAGACCTAGTCTTAGGATGATCTTATCTCACCTTGTACATTGAATATACTATAAAAGGAGGTTTCCACCTTGAAGTGGAATGTTATTCATTGACATTCTATCACTCTCAAGGCGTTGGTTCCTAACAAGTTGATTGTTCATCCAATTGACTACCAACAAAGAATATCTAAAGACCCAGAGTTGTCCCTACTTTTTATCCAGGGAAATATTCAACAAATATTTAAGTGCCATAACTTCTCCAAAATTATTAGTGCCCATACATAGATTTGCTTTCAACTGATAATAATGGGAATTAGAGATATAAAGGACACTTCCTAAGCTGCATATAGAATCTTCTACTTAGAGATATTTGAACTTAACATATAAACTAAAAATCATCATAAAAGATCACACACTTTGACATGTATGAATAGGGGAACCATTATATTTTATCTTGACACCTTTTTTAGGTCTCCTGGTTACAAGTTTAATATTGTTGGGTTTTGGAATGTATTGTCTTTGCATTTTTTTTTTATTTGAAATGGTTTTGATTCTAGGATTGCTAGGTGGTGAGGCTATGGTAAAACCTCAATTGAATTTCTCGAGCACCATTTACATGCAAGGGAATTTTGTAAATGCCAAGTGTTTGGTAAAAAACCTTAATGAAACATGCAGTGGAATGATTATTGGTTATTCCAAGAATGACCATCCCCATGAAGCCTTGGAATTCTTCTATGAAATGCAAGTCCATGGCATTAAACCCAACTCAATCACCACGACTAGTGTTCTAGCTGTGTATGCCAAGTTATTGGCTCTAGAACAAAGCAAAAAGATCCATTTTTATGTAATATAATCATATTTGAATCTCATGTTATTGTAGGAACCAGGCTTGGAAACATGTATCCCATGTGTGACAATATCAACATTGCCCACAAATGATTTGAAATAATGATTTAACAAAATATTTTGTTATGGAATGTAATCATCATTGGTTGTGCCAATATTGGGATCGTTAACATTGCCTATAAGTTGTTTGAATGAATGCCTCACTGAATTGGTGTGTCATGTAATGTTATTATTGTTGGTTATTCCTAGAATATTCACTCTCATGAAGCCTTGGAATTCTTCAATGAAATGCAAGTCTAGAGAATAAAACCCAACTTTCTAAGGTATGTTGACATGGTTATAAATTTAATATTTCCTAGTTTTTGAATGAATTATCTCTGAGTTTTGTTTTGTTTGGAACAATTTCAATTCTAAGTTCTTAGGTGGTGCGGTTAGGGTAAAACTTTGATTTGATTTCTCTAACACCATTTGCAAGCATGGGGAATTTTGTAAACACCAAGTGTTTGATAGAATGCTTGAATGAAACACTGTGTCATGGAATCAATGATATTTGGTTCTTCCAAGAATGACCACCCTTGTGAATCCTTGATATTCAATGAAATGCAAATCCAAGGCACTAAACCCAATTCAATCACAATAGCTAGTATTCTATTTGTATGTGCCAAGTTATTGGCTCTAGAACAAGGTAAGCAAATCCAATGCTATGCACTAATAAGAGATTTTAATATCATGTTGTTATAAGCACTAGGCTTGCAAACATGTATCTCAAGTGTGGCAATGTTAACATTGCCCACAAATTATTTTAATATTGCTTCAATGAAATATTATGTCATGGAATGCAATCATTGTTGAATATGTCAAAAGTGGGATTGTTAACACCACCCATAAATTGTTTGAAAGAATGCTTCAACGAGATGTTGTGTTATGAAATGTCATTATTGTTGGTTATTCCTAGAATGTCCACCAATAAAACCTTGGTATTCATATTATATATATTTCATTGGATTTAGATGAAAAATATATGAATAAATATAGTATGTCATTACAATATTATTAATCCATCTCAACTCCACATCTTTTATGCATTGAGTGGATCCAATATCTTAACCCTAGATCTTTTACAGATCCAAAAGTTTACACCTTGTTTCAATCTAGCTCATATATTATATGCATACAAGATTTGTGTTTCTCCTTCAATTGCACTTTAGTTTTCCCAAAAACAAGTATTGAATGTTTTAGTTGAAATTGCGTCAATGAATTTTATAAAAGAAAGATGGAAACACATTCTTATGCTTACCAAGAAAAGACTAAAAATCTAGTTTCCAAGCATAAGCACAAAATCAACTTTGCTTAAAATCCTAAGCATAAAAACGAATGAGTGTCTGAAATGCGAAACTTCAAGTGAAATGGTAATTGCAATCTTTATTTAAATCTCATTTTCCAATCCTTCTTCACATTAGAAATGAGTTTTCAAAATTAGTTTTCAAGTGCAATGGTTTTCTTTGTGTTTGGGCATGCTTGGAGGTTAAGGAAGAGGCTTATTCCTCTTCAAAAAGCTAAGAAGAAGAACTAAAAGATTGATAAACTGTTCTGGTTATTGGAGAGAACAAGAGAAAGGATCTTTGAGAATTTGCAGAAAATAGGACTTGAGCAGGATGTCACGAGCTTGATGCTGAGGGAGCATCTGATAAACCTCGTTGAGATTGTGACAAAGAGAGAGAGAGTCTCTGAGAAACTGCAAAAAGTTCCCTAGTGGTATCATGGCTTGGCACGGGGGTGGCCAGAGTGCTATATCATGGCTTGGCACGGGGGTGGCCAGAGTGCTAAGAATGAATGCCTCTAGGCCTATGGTTGGGTGGAAAAGAGAACTCCCACAGTCAGTTGGCTGGTGATCGATTGTAATAGATAAGTATTTCATTTACCCTGTGTAGTTGGATTGAAATGCATGATTTTAATGTTTGTGATTGTGATTCATTGAGCTTCACATGAAATTAATGGTTATAAAGCTTATTTCTCTTCTGTAAGCTGTTTCATTTGAATGGGTGTAAGATGACAAGCTTGGCCGCTAGGCTAGTTTGAAAATACCTCCCCCTATTTTAGAACTTGAGTTATGTGAATTGGAGGGTGCTCCCTTCAAACCAGTTGTCCAAGAGACCATGGGCTCCATGGCCTTAATCCAAATCTTGGCTAAGAGTTAAAGAGTGTAGCCTCTGGTGCTTGACAAAGTTCCATATGACTAGGTCCATGGAACCCTTTGCTACACTAAAAAAGGAGCTAAGTCATTCGGGACTTCAAGACAAATGAACACTACAACATCCAAATGTGTCAAAGGCGACCTATCAAACTGGTAACTTGACAGACGACCGACGGCTAGCGGTCAACTACTCGTAACATGGGATTTGTCCCCTTGCTAGACCCTAATCATCATCTCAGTCGCATAGTGACACGAGTCATAGATCTGAGGGTATTCAGGGTCTACCCTGACCGATGGATCGATGCTACGGTCAGTCTGGCGTTGACCAGTTCGGGAGAACAAAAGTCTTATAACACCAAAACCCATGAATGACGGAGTTACGAAGTATCGTGGGCCGTCGATCTTCGGATCCTTTGGGATCCCTCTCATCCGTCTGATCGTGGGGACACGCGTATAATGTTGGGAGCACGTGGGGGTCCACATGTCAAGCGACGATGATGTCATGTGTGGCAGCTTTGTGGCAGATCAAAGAGATGTTGATGACCTAAGGCATGTGCCACGTATCTCTCCAACGGGTTTCGGATTAACAGGTGTCCCTCTAGGAGTGGCCTAATACTGATACCAAGGGACCCTTGAG
>CBVK0100456127.1:0-11569 GCA_900067695.1 Picea abies
GAACTCAAGATGATTAAAGAAAGTGGAATCATGATGCCCCATCCCTAAAAAAGATACTTAGGGGTCGGGTGTGTTACAATAAGTCTCCGCACCCATCATTGGCTTTAAATAGTTAGAGGTCAAGTCTCCGCATGCAATTTTTCCAAGGAAGAAATCCCTTCAAAAACTCTTGGTTTTGCTGAGTTTGAATGCAAATCAAGCTCGTTAGGTAAGCGATTTCCCTTCCCATCACTTCAACGCCGAGTTTGATGTAAGAATCTAGGGTTCTTCACTTGCCTCCATCGCTTAATTAGCTACCTTGATTGGACCCAATTGTTCACTTGGCTTGCTTGACTAGTCGTCCAAATGAGCGATTTGATTAGGTTGGAGTGTGATGTTTTTTTATGTTTTTATTTATTTATTTATTTCAGGGATATTCTTCTTTTAATTTTGTTCCAAATTAAGAAAGAAATTGTTGGATCTGAAGATTTGAGTGGTTAAGTTTGTATAATCTCAGTGTCCTAAAGATTTTTTCAAGACATTGAATCTATTTATACATTCATAAATGTATATTAAATAATAGAAAAATGTCATTTCACCCAAATTTATATGATCTAATTCCAATAAAAAAATATCAAAACTTAAAACCTTTAGACAACATCATTGATTCTTGAGCTGAGTTTAATGCTTATTTGCTAGGACCAAAAACTATTTTCAAAATTCCCTTTAATAATTATCTTGCCCGCTAAGCATGCTTGTGATTTATGGCTTGATTGAAATGCTTGTTTAGGTGCCCAAGTGAGCTTTGGGGCTTTAAATGATTTACTGCGACATTTTAACTCCCTTAATCAACTTTTTACTGGCCTCTTTTCATCCATGTAAGCAATTTATCGTCCACCTAAAAGCCTTGTGCTTAAATTCTTGCTTCACAAGTCCATCAAGCTCCCAAGGTGATCAATGCATGCCTGGGTAAGAGGAAAAACTACTACTAGTGAAATAACTCACCATATCAACTTAAAATTAAAAAAATTCTAATGTTTTGATGAAACTAACACTTTTTTGGGCTTAAGGATTGAGAACAAGACGACAAACAAGAGATCCATGGCATTGCTAGGCTATCAACAACCCTGGGAGGCCTTACAAGGTCCAATAAGCTAAGGTATGCATTCTATGAGATGGGACAAAAAACTTGATATACATCCTCTTATCAACATTACAAACATATCCCAGCTTTGATGGCATCCAAAAACTAATTAGAAGAGGCCAACGATTCATTAAAAATTTAATTAAAGAAGGCCTTTGTGAAAATCCCTGGTTCTATTAATTGAGAAATAGAGGCATAGCTCTTTACCCACTTGCCAAATTGAAAAACCATAAAATGCAGCATGTAATAGACACAAAAATATTTCGAAGGAGTGGTTGAACACCCTATTCTAACATCGAGAACCCATATTTCATAGCTAGTTAAGTTTAGTAAGCCTCAATGATGAGAAATCATTAAAATGCATTTACCTACCTGCAAGTGTCAAAACTTGATTCTAGTTGCATTGGATTCATAGAACCTGAAAAACCATAAAGGTACCCTTATGGAGCTAAAATTGACATTTTGACTAGACACCCATTTTTGCATGCAAAAACATTTTTAATTAAAATTCTAGGACATGTTCAAGATGTTGCTCTGTGAGAATTGAGTTGCATCTACTGTTCGTTGATCCTTTTTATATAGGATTTTAATGCATTCAAAGACATTGGCAAGATTGTATAGAATTTGCTTGATTTTAATTCATGAAAATGGTTAATTGATGTGTGGAGCCAACACTTAGTGAGAAAATACCATTTTTTCCCAAACTCATCTCCAAGCTTCCAAATGACCATGAACATGTGTAATATGATTAGATGGGGTTAGATATCCATTTCATGTGTGTGACATCAATTATTTCTTTGTTTCTATCATGTGATGCACCATTCCCTCCGCACATAATGTCATAGATTAGGTGGTGAAACATTGAATGACGCAATGCAACTCAGTGGGATATCTAGTCATGTGATTGCATTGTTAGACATAACCCAATGTCGGTGTGATACACATTAGATTCTTGATTGTCACCTCATCAAAATATCTCTATGTGTGAATTCTATGAGGCCCTTTCTTGATTACCAATAGCATGGTCAGCCTTGCAAGAGACCTTCTGTCACTTGGTATATGGCCATTCTCAAAATTTGGTCTTCAACACCAGTGGTAGCCTCAAGGCATGACACTTGCACATAATATCCCATAAGCCCATTAAACCTCCTAATGAAATAAGCAATGCATGCCCATGAATGTGTGTGGATCACATGCATTAATGAAGCTAAAATAAAGCAAAATGCAATAACATAAAACATTTGAACCAAACTTGATGCAACAATCATTGATGGGTGAGAGAGATATTTTGTTCTATGTAAGGAGTCAAATGAAAGACATGATTTAAAATATTTAACTTAAATGTAACAACCAAGTGGAAAAAGATCTGTAATCATGTTCATTTATCATCCAGGTTAGCTCAAGAACATCATAAAATTGAAACACATGAGGAGATACTTTGAAAGATGTGGTCAATGCCATAAATTGAAAGTAAAGGGGGGCCCTCGTTGGGGTGGGTTGAGGCCTCAACAAATGGTGACATATTGGGTGAGTCCAATTATCTCTGCAAGCAACATCTAAGATGTAATTTAGAAGTAGTAGAACCTCATTTTCTCTTCGTGGAAATTCAAACTTTCACTTCATGATGTGAATACATGTAAAATTGTTCCCCACAAGGGAATTAATGGTTTTTCCAACGAATTGATTTGATCAACTCATCAACTATACTGGAAGAATGAACGTCAAAGTTAACTTTCCTTGAGCATGGATGGATGCTCTTAGCTTAAGTCACGATCAAAGGGCTTATCTGAATTTAGGTCAGAGATCTTCATCAAGTATGATTTTTAGTATCCCTTAGTGTTGCTCCACTCCCCACAAGCATCCATAACTCTGATGGAATGACCATGGCATCACAGACCTTGCTTTTCCACCAACGAGTTTCCATAGCCTTGGTGAAGATATATACATGTCCCATTTATTTGTAATACTCCTTTTCCCAATCCTTTACTTATTATATATTGCTTTGGCAATTAGCAATTGAGGGAAGCAATGACTCTTTACAAGTTGGTGGGTATCCCACCCATTATTGGGATGTATTTATCTTGTTACACATAAGTATCAAGTATTCCCTTCTAAGATTCGTTTTCCCTAGACTTTTGACCATTCACCGTTCACATGATTGATTGATTGTTTAGTGTAGCCGGTGATTTTTTTCACCCAACCAACTTGTTAACCAAAATTAATGTTGGGATCACCAAATAGTTAACGAGTTGGAATGTCCCTGGTCCAAACACTATTAGAATTTTCTTGCAATCTTCTTGTTTTTAGATCGGAAGAGCGTCCCTGGTCCAAACACTATTAGAATTTTCTTGCAATCTTCTTGTTTTTCTTTCAAGTCTTCCTCCTTCTAGGCCATAGTTTAAAGGTAGCATGTGAAGTTTGCTAGGCTTCGACCAATTTGTCCTAAGTGTCTGTGTATGTGGAAGGCTAGAAAATAAAATTTGTGTTTAAGAAGACAAGTGTCTTATAACACACCATCAAGCTAATCTTAGTAAAAAAAAGCCCAAGGTAGAAAATAAAAAACTACTAAAACCAAACTAATCTAATTATGCATTAAATAACCAAAAGAAAAGATTAAAGCAATATATTAAAGCAAAATATCATAATTTGAAAGCAAGAAAGCGAAGATGAAATAAAATACTATGTACATGCTAGTTTCCCCAAGGGAAAGTTAAATAGGAGGGAGATCCAAGCATCCTGCCATATCTTGCAATCAATGCATGCTAGTACCAATCTTCTTTGCTACATGAAAGGATTTGAGCCAAAGTTGCCGGAATTTTTTTCCTTTTGGCTTGCTCATCTTATCCCATTTTAGGATATATCATTGACTTGGAAATCCTTGTTACCAGATGTATGATTGTCAAACCATCACTTGACAATCTTCTGGTGAGCCACAAATTTGTTCTTATCCTTTTCCCTTTCCTCTTCCAACTTTAACAATATATCCATGCAATTTTGTATTGTGGAGGAATGCTCACCAAAGGCTACTTGAGGCAATTGCAAAGAGGGTGATAAGATATTGGGTGGTAGGACTGCCTCTTTGCCATACATGACGAATTATGTTGACATGCCCATTTCCACCTTAACTTTGTCCACTCATAGTGCATTTGATAGCATATTGTGCCAATTTCAGTGGTGGTCCACCACTTTTTTCTTAATGATGAGGATCACGTTCTTATTGGTTGATTCCACAACCACATTTCCTTGCTAATAATAATTGGAATAATAGCACAATATGATCCCTTTCTCCAAAGAAAATTCAGTCAAGGTCATGGATGAAAAATAAGAAGCATTATAAAAAACCAACACATACAAGACACCAAACCTTGTAATGATGTGATGTTCTAGGAATGGATTACTTCTACATCATTTAATTTTGTCAATGGAACAACTCATATCCATCAAATGAAGTAGTCTGTGGTAGTCAATATGCACTTATGTTGCTTTGAAGTTCAATGTAGATTTGTCTCCCCTATCACATCCAACCCCTATTGCTCAAATGGTGTATCGATAAAAAATGATTTTTGTAGGATTGCTAGTTTCTTTTCTTTCCCCATGCATGCTTAACATATGCAACACTTCCTAATGTGTGCATGTGCATCCTTAAACAATGTGGGCCAATAATACCCACCTCATAGCACTTTATGGGTAGTAGTATCTTCAGAGAAGTACCCACCATATGGACCATCATGCAAGTCTTTTAGTACTCTCTCCGTGTCACCATTCTCAAGGCACACCAATAACACCCCATCATAGTTTATTTTGAAGAGAATTATGTTAATGAGTTTCTATTGATCAAACCTAAATTACAACACCCTTCTTTTCTTTTAATCTAAATAACCAAGACTAGACCTATGTTACAGATAATACTTCAAGTCATCATATTGTGAATAAATATCAGTAGGTATATAAAGAACATCTAATGAATGCATTGATACATCATTTTCCTAGCTTGTTTTATCTGTGTCTACTTGATCTTATCCCTTGGATACTAGTTTACACAGCAATTGTCCTTGAACAATGGTGGCAAGCTTAAGTCAAGATTGTACTCTTGAATGGTGGTCATCCAATTTGCTTTCCTTTCATCAAGTTTCTTTTGAATGAAAAGAGACCTAATAGCTGGAGGAGGAACGATCACCTTAGTGTGGCTTTTAAGAATGTAAGGCTTGAATTGTTTAACTACTTTAACAAAATGTATGCTTGTTTTTCCACTATTGGACAATTGAGTTCAAAACCTTAAAGTCTCGTACTCATAAATGAAATTGAAAACTCACCCCCCACTCATCCTTTTGAGTGAGCATGATAGTAAGGAAATGATCTTATACAAAAGTGTATAGGTAGAAATCCTTACCGAAGTTGGGATCGACATGCTTGATATTTTCAATGTTTTTCTCTCCACCTCCATCCGTTGGAAGACCACATCTTTCTTTATAATCTTATACAAGGGTTTTACGATCTCAACAAAGGGTTTTAAGGAAGTTATGACATTGACCATACCAAATACCTTGACACATTTGACGCCCAAGTCAAGAGCTCTCTGGAGTCCTTCAAGTCAACAAGAAAGCAAGGTGCATCTTCTGGTTGGATCAATCAATAAACATTCAATCACCTATGTCGTCTCGTGACTTATAAACATAAAAAAATAAGGATCAAATTTTAGTTCCTGAATCTAAGTTAGCATTTCCGACATTATCTACATCTACTATCGTACGATGAGTAGCATTAGTCCGAGTATAATGAAAGAGTTCAAACTTTTTATCTAATGGAGAGGATGAGGCTACGAAATAATTTTCAAAATGTGTGTCTAGTAACTAGATTGGTTCATTTTTGCCTCAAGCACATTAACCATGCATTTCATTTGTCTTTTCTCGTCAAGGTAAATTTGGTTATGTTTATTATTTCATGGAAGTCATATATGTTTACTTCCTTTGGATTTGAACTTGTGATCTCTTAGGAAGAAGTTCATGTTCTTAACCATTAGACCCATTAATATTGTATTACAAAATATGCAATCTTAATCGTGCTAATTTGAACTAGTTTGATATGAAACACAAAAATAACACTGAAAGCATGAATAATAACCTACCTCCACCATTGGTACTGAATACAAATGATTAGTGATAAACAAATACTAATGTGTTAATCAAGAAAGTACTCTTTCACCATGACATCAACAAAACACACATTCATATCCACAAGCAACCAAAAAAGCCATGAACATGAATGACAAAGATAAATTACAACCACCAATAACTTCACGTGAATACTAAAGCATGAGATAATTAAGGGTTTTCTTACACACACGGGAAAATAGCTTCAACTATAGGTAAACGGACATGTTTCACATGAATCAAAGAATTACATGGAAACATATGGAAAATATCTTACCTGTAACATTGCAAAATATTCCCAAGCTTATTCTCATGAGCCGAAGTTTATGTTAAATGCAAGCTTGTTTTCAAAACAAAATGTTGAAGGATCTTTATCATTACATTAGCAAATTTTTCATTAGTTTTTATTGACCAAATTCATCCTCAACTTCTTTGTGGATTTGAAGGAGGTGTAATTTCTTTTGATGACATCTATCACTTAGTTATACAAACTATACAAACTGATCATGAATAGATCACATAGTTACACAAGCAGTTCATAAATATGACCAAATTCATCCTCAACTTCTTTGTGGATTTGAAGGAGGTGTAATTTCTTTTGATGACATCTATCACTTAGTTATACAAACTATACAAACTGATCATGAATAGATCACATAGTTACACAAGCAGTTCATAAATAGATTGCATGCATGTGCATTAACATAGCTGCATGCATGTACATGTGACCGCACATATTTCCAACATTTAATGTCATGCAGAGAAATTACATTGGCTTCAAATCCAACAAAGATGAGGTTGAAGATGGATTTTGTAAATAGAAACTAATACAAAATTTGCAAATGTAATGATAATTATCCTTCAACATTTTGTTTTGAAAACAATCTTGCATTCAACATAAAATCTTGAAGATTGAGTTTTAAAAATCATTGAGAAATAAATTCATTATAAACTCATGTGCATACAAGATCTACTTTTATTCTTTCAATTGCTTTAGTTTCCCAAAATCAAGCAGTGAATGCTTTAGTTCAAATTACATCCATGAATTTATAAAAGAGAGCTAGAAATGCATTCTCATCTTGCAAAGAGAAGATTGTAAATTTAGTTTTCAAGAATAAGCACAAAATCTCATTTGGTAAAAATCCTCAAGCATAAAAATGAATGAGAGTGTGAAATACAAAATTTTAAGTGAAATGGCAATTACAATCTTGACTCAAACATCAATTTCCAATCCTTCTTAAAATTCAAAAATAAGTTCGCAAAACTATTTTTAAGTGGAACGTTTTTTTTTCGCTTTGTTTGGACATGATTGGAGTTTGAGGAAGAGGCTTGTTCCTCTGCAATTTTAGATGGAATTGGCTCAATACAGATGAATTCATCATCAAGCATACATGTGAGGAATTGGGCAGCATTGAATCTTGAGAATAATGATGCCCAATATGCACAAATAAAATGATGAATCGTGCTAATTTGGCCTCAAACTCAAGCTTAAAAATAATTCAATATCCAAACATGTAAAACAATTTAATAGCTGAAAATGATCTTGAGATACACTGCAATTTCCAGCTTGAAAATGCCAAACTAAGATACACTGCAATTTCCAGCTTGAAAATGCCAAACTAAGAGATGCCAGCCAAAGACAACCTGGTTGGAAATTGCATTAGATTTCACAAAAAAATTCAAGCTGAAAAAACAGTATAACATTCAAGCATGTAAAGGAATCATCATGGTTGGAAATTACAATAAGAAACCAAGAGTATTCAAGCAAGCAGACATGGGATTGATAGTTGGAAGTGAGTTTTAAAACCATTATCTCTTTTGTGTAAAAATTTGCATTGCATTTACTTGTCTCAATTTGATTTTTTTAATAATGTTTTCTTCTTGAGTTTATGGAGCTTTGGAATGCATTTTCATGGTTGAAATTTTCATTCCCAGCACTATGTATGAAGCCTATCAAATTATTTTGATGCCCATTCGCTACACATGCTTTTGGCATTGCCTGTGAATACTATGAGCGGTGAGTTTTGTAGCTTTCCCATGGCTAACCACTCCATTTCTTCCATTAAACCTGCACATACACACAATCCTTAGAGAAAAAAAAAGAAGTGGGCAAACTATGAATGCAAAGAATGAAGGGAATGGAAACGTTCTTGCTTGTTGACAAATCACTCAACATTCTAAGAGAATTGTGGTATAAATTTCTGCACCCATCATAGGCTTTGAATAGTTAGAAGCCAAGTCACTCTCATGGAGAGTGTGTATCTTTTCTAGAGAAGAAATCCCCTGAAAAAACCCTTGGATATGCCGAGTTTGAATGCAAATCAATCTTGCTAGGCAAGTGGTCTCTCTCTTTGTTAATGCAACATCGAGTTTGAAGGCTTAGCATGCAAAAATTTGATGCGAAGAGTGTAAATTCATTGCTATAGGGAGCAACAGTTCTTCACTTGCCTCCATTGCTTGTAACATACCTAATACCCTCTGTGCCTTTTCCTCCATTGATTATAATGTACCGAATATCCTTTGTGCTTTGTTGAGGATATGGGGTACTTCTTGAAACCACCAAATTTCACTCTAATTTGTTTCTTTGATACCATATATCTGATTTGCTTGTTTTGATACCTTTCCTCACTATCCTACTGTCAATTAATTAACATATGCATGCACTATGATGCAGGGGTATGCAATCATAATTAAACTATTCAATGGACAATGACACCATAATTTATATATGCAGGCTTAAACATACAAACAAACTAAATGGACTAAAAACTGATTCCATTCATAAAATAAACCATAATAACTCAACATATACACAAGTAAATCAAGAGCACTTATCTTTCTAGAAATTATCCACCAACTGACTGCAAAAGAAGGATGTTCCACCCAACCATAGGCTTTTTTTTGCACTTAATATTTTTGCAATAGAGGCCATCCCTGAGCTGAGGCTATGAATCCACAAGGGAAGATTAACCTACGGATGACTCTAACTCTCTTCACACAACCTAATTCCTAGGTTCATGGTCAATTTTCCACTTACACCACAACCCTCTTTCTCCATTAGCTTGCACAATGCAAGGAATGGGATCCCCTTCTTTGCTAAGCAATCCCTTAGGTTATCATACTTCCCTCCAGGGCTCCAACACAAGCTAGACAAGAAATCTAATTGCTAGGAGTCTTGGGATTCTCGACTGTAGCCAATTCTTCTCAATAACAACAATTACTCTTACACACAATTATAATTCCTTCGTAATTCTTGATTGTGGCTTGAAATAATTCAATTATAGCAAGTTCATGGTGGTTTGCTTAAAGAGAAGTCTCTTGATTCCCTCAATTGAATAATAGTTTGAAATCCCCCAATTTGCTTGCATGGAGAAATGGTATATCATAACTTTGCATGGCATGAAGGGGCCATGTATCTCTATGGAGAGCCCATGTACCTCCTTCATGCAATTAATCCGAAGCTTAGGATAAAATAAAACATGGATTGAAGAGCACCAATTAAACAAGGTTAAGGACTTGGGATAAAATTGAAATAACATTATCTTCATTTATCCCCCCCTCCTTGAGCCCCCCAAGCCCCCTTTGTCTTTCCCCTCTTGTGGAGTCATATCCACCTATTCTTTGTCCTTCCTCTTCAATAGCATGTGATGTATTTTTAACTTCCATTACAATATTACAAGTCACAATTGTTCGACTTATATCCATTCATCAAGTACACATATACATTACTAGTACGAGGATCAAAGTTGGGGTATTACATTCCCATCCCCTTAGATATTTCACTCTCTTTGGTGCACATCATCACTATATATAGTAACGAAAATTTTTACATAATTTTTTTTCTTCAAAATAAATGTATATATGCCTCTTGTATACTATCCTCCAGCTCCCATGTTGCTTCTTCAGGGTTGCAGTGGGTTCATTAGACCTTTACCTACCCTATGTCTATGTTTCTGATCACAATGACCTTCCTATCCAATATAGACACTGGTTGCACCTAAAAATATCCTTCCAGCCCCACCTCGATCAAATCACAGCCAATGACATGGTTAGGATTGTACACATACTTTTTCAATAATGACACATGAAATACATTATGAACTTTTATAGCAGCAGACAATGCAAACATGTATGCAATATGACATATCCTATCCAAGATCTCAAATGGACCACAATTTTTGACTACTAGCATAGTGTGGCTCCCCAACTTCAAAGAAATTTTCTTTATTTTCACTTTTCAGAAACACACGCTGTCCAATTTTAAATTCCCTTGGTATTTTGGATTTATTTGCATAACTCTTTTGCTTGTCATGTGTTGCATTTAAATTATGCTTGATCTTGACTATTTTCTCTTCCATTTCTCTAAGCAACTATGGCCCAAGTACTACTTTATTTGTTGGATTGTCCCAACTAACCAAAGTATTACACTTTCTGCCATACAATGCCTCAAATGGACTCATCTTCAATGGAGCTTGATATCCATTATTGTAGGCAAATTCTATTAAATGCAAGTAATCCTCCCACATGGATGGCTTATTCATCACATGCATTCTTAATTTGTCTTCAATCACTTGATTGACTCTCTCTGTTTTCCCATTTGTATGTGGATGGTAGGATGCACTGAAGTTCATATTTGTACCAAAACCCTTGAATAATCATTTCCAAAAGTTTGAAGTAAACTTTGGATCTTTGTCTAAAATAATTGCCTTAGGTATCCCATGCAACATGGAAATATCTTTCAAGTAAATCTCTGGTATATTAGTTGTCTTATGAGCCAACTTACCTTGAATAAAGTGTGTATATTTGGTTAATTGGTCCACCACTACCATTCTTGAATCATTTTGCCTCGCTATCTTGGACAACTTAGTGATAACATGAATAGTTACCACTTCCCATTTCCACTTTGGATTTGATAATGGTTGTAGCAAACCTACTATACATATGTGCTCAACCTTTTACTCTTTGATATTCCATACATCTAGCTATATAATCAACAAAATCCTTCTTCGTTTTTGGCCAAAAATATCAACTTCTTACTGTTGCAATTTTCTTTTAATAACTAGGATGTCCAACATATGGAACATTATGCATGTATTATAATGCAAGCTTTCGTAATTCATAATAATCAGGGACATAAACTCTATTTTTGTGCCTAAGAATTCCATTCTCTTCGAACTTATAACCCTCATACTTCTATTGCACATTCTCTTGTTGTAAGCCTTCTTTTATCTATAGATTATGCTCACCTAAGGTAACAACCTCAAGAATTCTATTCCTCAAATTAGATTTGCACATA
>CBVK0100456145.1:0-14908 GCA_900067695.1 Picea abies
TATTGTTGTTGTTACAAAATTTCATCTTCAGCCATTAGGGTTGCAGAAACCCTAACTTACTTGCTTAAATAAATCTTTATTCAACCATTGGTTTTTGCTCAAAGTTTGCACACTTACTCTACTTGTCCTATTGTACATTTTGGAAACTTTTGAGAGGATTCCATTGGATGATTTTCTTTCTGTAATACATTGAATTTTACAGCCATAAGTCTGATATAATTTGCTGCAGATAAGTGTTTACAACAACCTTATCTTTTGTGCTAGAATTTTGGGCTTTTCATCTTGAGTTTAGCTAGTGTTTCTCTTGTATTTTCTACTTTATATCTAGCACTTATTGAGTAGATTCTAGTATCATTTATTTGCTAATATATATTGTCATCTACTGCTGCAAATTAGGGACAACAAGCTTAACATATATTGTTGCAAAGTGTCTCTTCTTGTGTCTCGGGCAGGTACACTCATCCAGAAAAGCATTATACTTGTGGGACAATCATTACTTAACTTGCAAGGAATATATCCCTACCTTTATTTCCATATGAACTTGAACTATAGGGGCTTATTTTCCACTTCCCCCCATCTCTATTTCAATCGCCCTAGGTTCACCAAAATCGCCTCCCTAGAGTGACCTAGTCACCCTTGAAGTGCAGGACCTACATCGAGGTGACATTGGGTGTAGGATTCCCATAGTTGTAGCATTTGTTCCATGGTTGGGTCGGGCTTTGCCCAACCTACAACTTGTGCTATAACATGCATCACTTTCCCAATTGATAAATCATAATGGGAAAGTCCTATGGTTATGCAACCAAAAAAGCATGACCCCCAAAAGCTAAGGATATGTGTCGACTTCCAGGGACTGAACAAATTGACAATCACTGACCCATTTCCAACACCATGTTATGCAACCAAAAAAGCATGACCCCCAAAAGCTAAGGATATGTGTCGACTTCCAGGGACTGAACAAATTGACAATCACTGACCCATTTCCAACACCATTTTCCAATGAGATAATTAATGATGTCATGGGACATGAATGTTACTCTTTTGCATATGGATTATACAGATACAATTAAGTACAAACTGCCAAAGAAGACCAGGAAAAACAACTTTTGTCTTTGAATTCAACTCCTTTCAATACAAGGTAATGCCTTTTGGCCTCAAGAATGAGTCTACAATCTTCTCTAGAATTATGGTCAAAGCATTCCAAGAATATATTTACAATACAATGCTTGTCTATTTTGATGATTGGGCAATTTACAACCTTCTTAAGTACCACATTCAGTGGCAAAGGATGATGCTAGAGAGATGTCGATAGATCCATATATCTTTAACTATTAAAAAGTGCATCTTTGCGACTCCTATTGGTATACTACTTGGTCATATCGTATGTAAGGATGGTGTTAAAGTAGACATGGATAAAATCAAAGTAATACTCGATCTAAAGCCACCAATGAATTAGAAGCAGACCAAAATTTTTCTCGAGCCCACATGATACTATTGCAAATTCATAAGACATTTAATTTTCCGATCTATGAGATCCTTCGAAAATATGTCGAATTTGTATGGAGTCGGGAGTGTAATCAATGTTTATAATTACTAAAACAAAAATTAGTAGAGGCACCTATATTGAAATTCCCCGACAGGTCAAGGAAATTTCATGTACACGTCAATGCATCCAACGTCATTGTCAGATCAGAATTAGCACAATCATATGATGATATGCTTGACCATCCAAATGTGTTTTCTAGTCAAAAAATTAATAAACCAGAATGCAAGAACTCAACAACGGAAAGAGAGGGTTTAGCTATGATCTTTTCTCTTCAAAAATTTAGACACTATTAGCTTGCAAATAATTTCACATTCTCTATCAATCATCAAGCCTTAAAGTACTTGGTGAATAAATCAGTACATCAAGGAATAATAGTCAATGGATACTACTATTTTAAGAATTTAACTTTGACATAATTGTCCGACCAAGAAAAAAGAACATCGACTCAAACCACCTATCCTGACTAGAAACATGTGAGGAATTGACATGGATCAATGACAACCTTCTAGATGCTCATCTATTATGGGTCGAGGCCACCCCTAAGCATTTAGAAGACATAGTTCAATTCTTGGAGGAAGGGAGGGATCCTGAAGATCTTCCTGAAAATAAAAGGAAGGTTCTAACATCAAAAGAAGTTCCATTCACTCTCATGAATGGGGCTAAGAGGGTTCAACCCTAATGGGATTTTTCTAGAACATTTACTAGAAATTGGCATTAGTATCTCTTTTATCCATAGAAGACATAGTTCAATTCTTGGAGGAAGGGAGGGATCCTGAAGATCTTCCTGAAAATAAAAGGAAGGTTCTAACATCAAAAGAAGTTCCATTCACTCTCATGAATGGATGTCTGTATAAACTTGGACATGATGATACAATAAAGATATGTTCTTTGGAACATGATAAAAAAGGAATAATGGATGAAGCTCACATTGTCCCTACAGGAGGCCATTATTAAGCTGACACGATAGCGCGAAAGATTCTTCAGGCGGGCCTTTGGTGGCCAACTTTACATAAGGATTGTCATATGAAGTTCAAATAATGTGACATATGTCAGCAAATGGATTGACCCTTGTGGAAAAATGAGATGCCTTTACACTTGGTAAACCCTAGTTTACCATTTGAAATTTGGGCAATCGATTTTGTTGGCCCATTTCCTAAAAGAGCTAAAAGAATAGTGGAAAAATACATCATCACTTTAGTTGAGTACTTAACAAAATGGTCTAAGGCAGAACCGATCGAGTCTTGCACAAAGTATATTGAGGCTAAATTTATATATGAAAACAAAGTTACAAGATTCAGATGCCCCTTAAACATTATCAATGACCAAGGAACCCACTTCATTAATGGTATAGTCCAAATATTGTTGAAGAAATTCATTATTGATCATAGGAAGACATTGACCTATCATCCCCAAGTTAATGGTGCAGTCTAATCCTTCAATAAGACCCTTCACAAATGATTAACAAAAAATTGTGGAATCAACAGAGATGATTGGGATGATAAGGTCCCTACAATACTTTGTTCTTAGAGGACCACATATAAAATATTGACTGGCCATACTCCCTTTAAGCTGATATATGGCCAGGAAGTTGTAGTTCCACTACATTTCTGAACCAATTAAGTTAGGGTAGCATTTGTTATAGGTTGTGATTTAGATAGATATGAGAATCAACACCTCCATCAATTGCACCAATTACAAGAAGAAATAATGATTTATCTTCATCAATAGAAGTACAAAAATGATAGCAGAAATCATGGCAAGACCAACACCTAAAAATAAAAGACATTAAAATAGGCAATTTGGCATTAATGTATGACAATCGTGTTAAAGGAAAACCTCATAAGCTTGAAACTTTCTGGTTGGGGCCATTCATCGTTGAAGATATTCAACCAATAGACACAATCCAATTAAGAACATTGCAAGAAAAACCATTTCAAAATTAGTCAATGGGGCCCATCTAAAAAAGTACAACACATAACAACAAGGATGCATTTTGGTGAAAACCTTCTCAAAGGCGCCAACAAGCATCGACTAAGTTGAAAACTACATTGTGGTAGTCTAGTCTCAGAATATATGCAATTTTGAAAATAAAAGAAAAGAAAAAGAAGAAATCAAAGAAAATATAAAATGGAAATGGAAAATAAATATGGAAGTAAAAATAAATAAAGAAATAAAATAATAATAGAAAAAGAAGCAATAGATTGTTTGGTTATGACAAATTAGGTAAAAAATTGTCTAAACAAAAGCAATATACTTAAGGAAATCATATCTGTCTTGGTCATCAATAAGTACTGACAATAAAACTCAGCAGGGAAGATGGAAAAACAACAAGAACACTAGAAATCCAAGCAATCAAGGCACAACAACATGGACTTGATGTTCAAAAAATTGACAACACCAAGAAAACAATCATATTTGCATACATCGAATCTTTGCCAATTATTGGATAAGAGGGAAAGGAAACAATTTGAGGGCCAAGACTTAGAAGAATCAAGCGAGCATGGATAAGGAAAATGAGGCACCCAATCAAGCGAGTGAATTATAAAAAATGAGAAAAGTAAGACCAACCATTTTTAAGATCAACACCAACCAAAATGACCAAGTCAATCGACCAAGTCAATCTTGTCGACTAGTTAAGAAGAATCTACCACCTTGGTAAATTAGACCAGAAAAATTAACATGATCAAGCTGACCAAGTCGGCTAACCCAACCACGACAGAAGAAATGATTGGCATTTTTTATTCAGGCAAAAGAAATAAAGTGACCTCCATCCATTTGTTAGTCCCATGCACTGCCTGCATGACACAATATTAATGACCAAAATAAATACTTAGACATGTCGAAGTGACTCCCCCACGCGTGAATTTAATACAACATAGCATGAAAGGGATATAAATATAATTTTTTTGTGTAAACAAAACACTTTTCTCTCTAAACCCAATTGATTGACCCATTGACATGCCAATCTAGATGAAGATCTCCCTAAAATTAGTGATCTTCCTTTTGACCTCGTTATTAGTCCAACAATGCCAAGAATGAGGGGCCAGGTTAACACCAATGAAACTGATCCCCATATTAGATCATTATATTATTTTTCATTATCTCAATTCTTATGGGTGAAAACATTGGAGGAATCAACTTGTAGATCTATTTGAGCAACTAGTCCAAATTTGGAATTTTTGGTCCAAAAACGTCATCTAAAATCTTTCGGAGTCATTTTGAGGCATCAAGTGACACCTTTTTACAGTTCAAAACTTAGTATGGAACCTCCCTTTATATTATACACAATCAGACCTTTCCAACGATGCAAGAATCGCCTCAATTAAAGTTTGTATGCGGAAGTTATGCCTCTAGCAATTTGACCTACCATATTGATCACCATGGTGCGAGTGGATGCCACGTCAGCCTCCATTACTTAAACATGTGGAGCTAGCCATGTAGTGGATTTTATAAGAAAATTATAGAAGGTCCAAACCCGATCACTAATTGAGGGTTGAGGAAGTCAATTCCCTAACCCTAGACGACTATCGAGCTATGTTAAATATCGAGCCACTATGAGGATAAAGTGTTCCATTCTATGTTATTATATTGTGTTCTACAACAGAGCTGAAAAAATAGGAGTAGGAAATTAGAGAGCATAATAGAGGGGGTTAATGTTCTATAGCATCCTAACATGCCACAGATCTCAGGTAACTCCATAGAGAGTGTCTTCTCCTTTGTACTTGCATTATTTCCATACTAGAGAAAAGAGAGCAAAGAAACCTCACCTTCTAGCTAGGTTTTCTTCCGCAAGGGTTTCCCAGAGAAAATCTTTGTGTTATTTTTTGGATGGTGTGTGATTGTATTTTATTATTCTCTATTTTATGCATTTTATCTATTTCATTCATAAGCAGAAAATCGATAACTAAAGATTATGGAATCTAAAGGAATTTAACCTTCATAGTGTAGATTTCAGTTTTAATTATCAGATCTATTGTGACAAACTATTCCAGTGGAATATCCACAACATTTTACATATTGTATTTGTATCAGAGCATGTTTTCTTGGGGTATTTGTGGAATGTTGCAGTGATCCAAAAAATGGGTTAAGAAGAAATTCATAGAACCCTAGCCATGGAAGATGAGCCTATTCATAACAACCCTTGAGATCCAATAGAAGAGGGTTTTAGATGTTGGAAGAAAAAGTTGTTGATATCAAATGCAATATGAACCTCCTCATGGTGGCTCTAACAAGAAATCTCAGAACGTTCAAAGATGATGGAGGCTCTAACTTAGAGATCAGATCGGATGGGAAATCGGGAGATTAGGAAGACCTAGGAAAGGAGTCACGGAAAGAACTCGAGAAATAGCAAACGAGTTCGAGTATCGTTAGCCCTTCATAGTCCCTATTCTAGATGGAAGTGAGAGTGAACATAAAGCCATACAAAGGTGATATCTATGCATTAAAACTAAATCATTAGTTGCAACAACTAGAATTTTATTTTAGCATTCACCATATAAATGAAGAGAACAAGATTTCATTTGCTATATTGAAGTTAGAGGGCCATGCTTTAATTTGGTGGGAAATCCTCATAAACACTTAGGCTAGAGGGTGATCCACTAATAACTAGGTGGGAGGAATTCAAAACCCTCATCAAGTCCCAATTCTACCCTATTGGGTATGTAGAGGACCAATGGATCCAGTGGAGCTACTTCAGGCAGAGGCAGGGGAAAAGTGTACAAGAGTGCACCACTAAGTTCAAAAATATGTCCATCATGCTAGGTATCTCTCCCAAGAACATAGATTTACTCCTCAAGTATATGGGGGATTTACACATTCATCTAAAAAATAAGGTGATTCTCTTCAAGCCAAGGACAATGGATGAGACGTGTGTACAAGCATAATATCTAGAAAAAATAGGCCACAAGAAAGGGAAATCAAGTGGTTCCAAGTAAAAAGAGAACCCATAAGATTCCAAGGAGGGGAAGAAGAAGTGGAAAGGGGGAAAGGATAAAAAGACAAAATCCACTGCACATTAGTGCAAGGATCCTAGCAACCATTGCAATATTGATGGTCACACCGAGGAAACGTGTTGGAAAATACATCTAGAGATGAACCCAAAGAATCACAAGAAGGACAGAAAGAAAAAGAACCTTCTAGCCACATATTCGAGTAAGCAGGTTGAAAGTAGCTCTAATGTGGATGGAAACATTTTCTACACATCTGTGTAGAAGGAGGTGAATCTGAGTAGCCTTCATCACCAGGAAGAGGAGATGACCAAGTTCTTCCACATCAAAATTCAGGTCAAGAATACCAAGTTAGATGCTCTGTTTAACTATGGTTCACAGGATAATATCGTAGCAACGGATCTGGTCAACAAGGTTGGATTGGAGGTTCATGATCATCCTAGCCTCTATCTGTTTGGTTGGGTAAACAAGGATGCATAGATCAAGGTGACAAAGACGTGCAAGGTTAAATTTATTGTAAGTGTTGATTTTATAGATGAAATAGAATTGGACATAGTATCATTGGATGTATGTAGAGTAGTATTTGGAAGCCCTTACATGTATATGAGGGATTCTATCTTTATTCAAAGATCCAACCAGTATCGCCTCATCAAGGACAAGAAATTCTTCATCATCAATGTGCAAAAAGGAAAATAAAAAATTTCATTGGTAAGTGCCAATCAAGCTAAGAAATTGATCAGTTCTAGCAAGAAATATGTTTTACTTTTCTTAAGACAAAATCATTCTAATGATGAGTCAATAAGAGTAAAGGCATCCCTGGAGGGGTGTACTAAAGAGAAAAAACATTAGTTGGAGGAGTTGGTACATGCATACAGAGGAGTGTTCCAAGATCCTAAAGGGATACAACCCAAGAGGGATGTGGAGCACAAAATACAGATATTTCCAGACTCCTCATTGCCAAATATTGGGTTGTATAGACAATATGCTCTAGAAGCAAATGAAGCGAAGAAACAATTATATCAGTTGTTGGAACAGAGTGTGATTCAACCAAGCGCCTCACCTTGTGGGTCACCTATCATAATTGTACCAAAGAAGGATGGGACTTGGCGAATGTGTATCGACTACAAGGCATTGAATAATATTACACTAAAGAATCGATACCCTCTGCCCAGGATCATGGATCTGTTGGACCAATTGTAGCATGCCAAGTACTTCTCTAAGCTAGATTTGAAATCAGGATATCACCAGGCACGAGTCAAAGAAGAAGATACCTGGAAGACTACCTTCAAGACAAGACAAGGTTTGTATGAGTGGTTGGTTATGCCATTCAGTTTATGCAATGCACCAACTACATTTATGATACTAATGAATGTTGTTTTACACACTTATCTAGATTCATTTATAAATATATTTGGATGATATACTAGTTTATAGTGCTACCTAGGAGAAGCACGTCTCACATATTAAGCAGGTGTTAGAGACCTTGAAGAAGCACCAACTACTGGACAATATTAAGAAATGTGAGTTTTCCAAACAGTCTTTGGTGTATTTGGGGTATGTGATTGATGGAGGCGAGCTCAAGATAGATCCTTCCAAGATGGAGGACATCACGAAATGGCCAATTCCTACAAATTGCACAAAATTTAGGAGCTTTGTTTGGGAAGCACAATAATTATGGAAGTCCATAATTTCATTTTCAGAAGTAGGTGCACCACTCCACGCAATAACAATGAGCAGTAAGAGTTTCTAGTGGGGGAAGAATAAAAAAAATGCCTTTGATGAGATGAAAATAAAGATCATTCAATCACCAGTGCTCACACTACCAAACTTGCAAAAGCCCTTCAAAGTGGAGACAAATGCAAGTGGGTATGCCACGGGAGCAATCCTGATCCATAGAAGAAGGCATGTCTTCTATCATTATAAAGTATTTCATGGGACATACCTCAACTACCCTACCTACGAGAAGGATATCTATGCCTTGGTACAAGCTGTCAAAAAGTGGAAGCACTATCTGATGGGAAAAGAGACCATCATACACAAAAATTACCAGTTGCTCCAATATTTATAGCACCAGAGTAAGTTGCAACAAACCAGGAACTACAAATGGATGGGGTTCTTATAAGAGTTTCATTTGGTCATAAAGTATAAGAAGGGCAACACAAACAAGTTGGAAGACATGCTTTCATGACCACCCACGTCCAAGATTGCAGCTTTGGGAACTCTAATGCACATCGATCCTTTTATCCATGATGCATACAGAGGGGCATACATATAAGATGAGGACTTCAAGTAGGTGTTTCAGCAACTACAGGGCCAAATTCATATAGAAGAATGTAATGTCCCCCACCTCTTGATGAAGAGGTTTGAGAAGACTTAGTGGCCTAGGCATCCCCACTAGGCCATACTCTCACAATTCTACATCTATCATCTATTTAGGAGGACTAATAGGGCTGTACCCAGTAGGGCCATACCAGCTAGGGTTTTCTTGCAGGGGCGCACCATTGGTTGAGGATGAGTTCAATCCATCATATTGAAGAAGCTTTGATGGTTTTCATCATTAGGGTTTTGCTTGCAAGGCCTTGATCATCAGTTTGAGGTTTCTTAGAAGAGTTACCATGTCCCTATCATGTATTTGTAGGTTGAGACGATTTCAGGAGGAAGAGGATGATTTGGTGATTCAGTGTTTCTTAGATATAGAAGGCCATAGGCTAGATCTAATCTTGAAACTTCTCTCAGGGGCTTGTGGTGACCCGATCTATCATCCTAGAGAGTTTCAGGAGATTCTAAGCCCATATTCATCTAGGCCGTACTATTGGACATATTCAAGGTTTCAGGAGGGCTGTACCAGTTTAGGGTTTCTGTAGTTTGAGGAGGAGGCTTCAGTGTTTTGGCTCCATACTTCAAGAGGAGGCTTCCATTGCCTTGATCTATCATTGGGAGGAGTTTGGCAGCATTTGGGGAACTTCATCTTCCGGAGGTCCGAACCCTTGGTATCCATCATCTTCAGCAGGTCGTACCAGCACTAGCAGGGCCATACCAGTTGCTTAAGGGCTAGGCTTAAACCCTAGTTTTGTACTTAAGCATTCATCTTCTATTACATCCTTTGGGAGGATTGCTTTGTATCTTCGGGAGCATTTTGTATGCAACTCTATTATTGTCTTGGATCCATTTGAGGTTATTCTAGATCCTCTTCGCTATTTGTATCAGGTGCTTTCTTTCTTATAATAAAGTTCAACTATTGCTTGTGGTTCCTATCTTGTGTATTGTTGATGTTTTTTATATGATGGCAATTATTCTTGTATAATTTGTGGTTGAATAACTGAATAAACCCTAAGGCTAAAATGTTGATGGCCAACCTACATACACACACTTGATAATCAAATCAGTGGTTAGCTAGTGATTCCAAGCAAAAAAATTGGGTTGGGATCATTACAAAGAAGGTGACAGTAAGGTTGACTATCATTTCCATAATGGCTACTCTACAAGATTGACAAGCTTTGTGTTCCTAGAGGTGAATAATTGTATCTTATTAGAGAGGCTCACACCTCCAAGTTTGCAGTACATTTTGGTGTTGAGAAGAAAATTTCCAACTTACAAAGGTATGCGTACTGGCCCAGAATGAAAGAATATGTAGCACGGTATATTAGAGGATGTTTACTTTGTTGTACCATCTATTAGGATATTTAGACACTTAAGAGTTATTTAAGAACAACTTGGTCTAATGTGTCATTAGGTAAAAGTATGTTTCTTAGTGTGTTTTTTTAATATGCATTTGTAGTTAGGAAATCCGACAGTCACGATATGTTCTCGACACACAGTGATCTGACGGATCATATTCTCCTTGATCTTAACAACTAGATTGATCTATGGCTTAACACTTGATTGGTCCATGAGATATATTTAAAGAGCGTGGATGGTCATTCTTCGCTGATTGATTGTGAGACGCTCTCTTGTAAATCTCTCTGTAATATTTTTCTTTTGCATTAATAAATTGCTCCAAGTGGTCGCGTTAGCTATGGTCGTGGATGTTTCGCCACAAGTGTTTTAGCACGTAAAAACATCAGTGTGTTTATTTTTGATCTGGTTGCGTGAGTGGATATTGAATGTGTTCTTCCTCTGTTGGAATACATTTGTTGTCGAACATGGTATTAGAGCACATTTGAAGACCCTCTCCCATTATAGATCAAGATATTGAAGTCGTGTTGTCGCATCTAGTGTTTTTGATATTTCCATACAATTCTTGGCCAAGAGGACCCTTCCATTGTGTCCATAACACTTATTTCAACTATAAATTCTTTTTGTTTCACTCGAAAAGGTTTATGTTTTCCCAAGATACAACCATTTCGGTCAAATCTAGATGTATAAAGCCTAAATACACATTTTAAAATTTTTACAGAGATTATATTTTGGTTTATATTTTTTATTTCCGGGTTACTACTCTTTTCTATCTATGTATTATGTTTTCCCTGCACTCTGTGCGATCTCAACAAATAAAAAATAGAATGGAAAGGTTTTCCTGTCTGTGTATGCTCTTTGTCATGCGCTCTGTGCAATCTTGGTAAATCAGAAACAAAGGGAAAATTTGCATTTTTCGAGTAAGCTAACTGAGATATAACCCTCGTTGTTGTCTAGAAGTGAATTTTTGTTTTGTGTGTGTGTAAATGCATGAAACTAATTTTTTATTGAGTGCGCACTCTAAGGCTATCTTCAACAACAACAACCACAATCCTCCTTCTTAAGAATATAACGTGTTTTGCACTAGATCACTTAGTTGAAAGTTACATTACTTAGTAAGAGGTCTTGAGTTCAAGTCTCTTTTTTGTTACTTATTTTTGAAAATTTCATGAATTCATTGTAAAGTGCATTTCACTTAATTATAAAAGTGAATCACTATTAAATAACTTTAATATTTTATTTTAAGTTATTTTTTGCATGCAACTTTCATTTACAAAGTAACTTCATTGTAAAAATGATTCTCGTTTATTCTATAAAAGTGAGTCACTTCATAAGTAACTTATTTAAAAGTGATCTTATAGACACAGTTAGGAGGAGCATCACCACGTGGACCAACTTCTACTTACCACGTGGCTCTTTGGTTATCATTTATGCATTTTTTCAGAAAAGGCATAATGTTCACATTTGAAGTCTGTTTTCAGTGCCGTTTTTTTAAATACATTATTTTTTCAAGAGCCTTCCATCCAAACCATCAGTGTTAGATTTTAAATCCATATTATTTACATATTTAATATGGCTTCTCCCAGTGTTATTTTTCTTACTAGTACCTTGAACTAAATCTCATGGAAATCCCATATGGAGGATGTATTAAGAAGTAAAGGACCATACCAAATTACCTTGGGAAAATAAAAAGAACCCACTAATGATGACAAGTATGTCAAATGGGATAATAGGAATGAAGAAGCATGTGGTCTAATTAGAATGTCCATCTCTATTGATTTAAGGTTTCACCTTCAAGGAATTGAGGGCCGAGATAAAACTTGCGAAAATCTTGAAGCTTTGTTTGGTAAACAAAATATTCAAGCCCACTAAATGGAAAATCAATTAATGATTTTAAGTCCAAATTATTTTCCTTGCATTGAAGATTACTTATCTAAGTTCAAAACACTTAGAATTTTGTGTATAGAGTGCCAACAAGATCTAAAGGAAGATTGATGCATATATGTTATACTTGCTAAACTTGGTAGTGCATATTCTTTTTTTTGTATCTACTTTTTATGCCATTATGGAAGCTCTAGGGAGTGCTTATAAATAACCCCATCTTTAGTATTTTTGTGATGCTTTGATTCGAGATCAAGATAATCTTGTGCAACTTGGATTGATTAACACTATAGGTACATCCAACAAAGCCTTAGTGGCCCAACAGAAAGACAAATCCAAGAATCCCAAGAAGGAACATCCTCACCAAAACAACAAGCAAAATAAGGGCCCCAAACCCTCTTGGCCAACTTCTGCTCCTAATGGTGACAAAGGAGAAAAATCTAAAAGTGAGAAGACTGACATACATTGCAAATTTTATGGGAAATATGGTCATGTGGAGTCCAAATGTTTTGAAAAGATGGAATCCTTAGAAGCAACAATGAAGAAGAACAACATCAATATTGATTCTTCTTCTTCTCATGGACACTTTATGCTTATGGTTTCTCCTTCAATGCAACTTCTACTTCTTCTTATGATGAGTGGATTATTGATTTTAGAGCATCTTATCATATGGATAAGAATAAAGCCATATTTTCTTCTCTTAATAAATGTAACACCAAGAAAATATTTGTTGGTGATTATATATCTCTTAGTGTTGTAGGTTTTGGAACAATTTAGGTAGATAATGGTCATTTAAATGATGTATTGTGTGTTCCAAGTCTCTCCTACAACCTTTTATCAGCGTATCAAATCACTCATTTAGGTGAAGGTAAAACCATAGAGTTTTCACCTCACCAAGTTGTAATTAAAGATTTAAAAGATCCTAAGCATGTCCTCACAACTGGAATTGTTGATGACATTACTAGGTTGTATAAGTTTGACAACTTTGGGTCATCATCTTTTCCATCATTTTTTGTTGTTCATAGCGATGAATCAAGAAAACTTTGGCATGAGCGGTTTGGTCATCTAAACTATCACTCATTGTAGCAACTATGTAATCAATAGATGGTGACTGGTCTTCCTCTTATTTCTTACATAGATGGTGTTTGTGTCGACTGTGTTCTCGACAAATATCATCGGGACAATTTTGACAAATGTGCCTCTTGGAACACCTCGACCCCCTTGTAGCTTGTTCATAATGACTTGTGTGGTTTGCTTTATTCTCCCTCTTTTTCTATGTGCAAGTATTTCTTAAATTTCATTGATGACTTCTCCAGACGCACATGGGTTTATTTCTTGAAACTTAAGAAAAAAGGGTTTGACAAGTTTTTTTCCTACAAGGACCTTGTAGAAAAACAATCTAGACATCAACTTCAAAGGTTAAGAACAAATAATGGAGGATAATATTTGATTTTTTTTTTTTTACAATTTACTGCACTACATAGGGAATCCAAATGCAACACAATGTTCCATATACACCACACCAAAATGGTGTTGCTGAGAGAAAGAATCACACATTAAAAGAAATGGCTAACTACGTGATCCAGTCTAAGATATTAAGTCTGAATTATTGGGCGGAAGTCATTAGCTATGCAAATTACTTAATAAATTGCATTCCCACAAATGATCTAAAAAATATAACACTAGAAGAAACATGGAATAGAGTTAAGCCAGATGTAAGCCACTTCTGTGTATTTGGCAGTGTAGCATGGGCTCATATTCCTGATGAGAAAAGGAAATCCTTACAGCCTAAAAGTGAGAAGTGTATTTTTGTTGGATATTTAGGAGATGTCAAAGGTTACAAACTTCTTCAACCTCATTCTAATGAAATTATAATTAGAAGAGATGTTAAATTTGATGAAAATCTCTTGGCCTATGAGCCTAATTCGACGTTTGTGACTTCTTTGGCCTGCGATCCATCTTCAACATTTATGCCATATTTTGTTCCTATTTGGGTTTCTTATTCTTCTTCAAATGATGACAATGAGGATAAAAATACACCTCCGTCTTCTCACCTTCCTCCAGATGTTTCCATTGAACATGAACCTATTGTTACACATAAAAATTCCTCACTTTGACAATGTTACATTCTCATTGTCACAAGTGTCGTAAGTGTCACATTCTTTTTCTGTAAATGTCGCATCGTGAACGACACCATGAAAACACTTGATACAACCCATAAAACATGTTATAATAAGAAGCCCCATCATCATACATTCAGAACAATTTTTTTTCTATGGGAATTGCTCATGTTAGAAACTTTTGGGAAGATTGAAGCTCCCCTGCTCATACAAATGGAGTTCTAGCGCTCTCTTCCCATATCATAGGGAGCGTTATAGCACTTTTTTTTCCCATTCTAAGGGAGCACCGAGTTGGTTGAGGAAATCTTGGAAGAAATCCCATTTTCTTCTAAAGAAATCTATGGATGGATCGATTTGGTTTGGCTTGAATCTAACCCCTAGGATGCATCTAAGGGAAATATCACAACTATTGGATCCATATCCTCAACTAATTCCAAATATACCCAAGGTGGTTGAGCCTCTTAAAGCTTATAAATGGAGACATTCTCATGGTGAACAAAAGGGGAAAAATTAGAAATGCATTATTATTTTGATTGTGGATCTTTCGAGCAAGGGTTGGACGAGGAGGACTTGGAGAGGCCGCTGCAACATCATTTGAAAATTGTAAGTTTCCTCTTGAAGTTATCATTAATATACTTGGCCTATTTCCTTATAGTATGTGTTTACATGTGCTTGTCTATGCTTGTCATAATATTCATAGATCGATTGATTTTATCTAATCCATTAGAGTAGGAGATAGT
>CBVK0100456256.1:0-19557 GCA_900067695.1 Picea abies
ACATTAGGCACTTTCTCACCCCTTAGGCGCCTAGGGATGAGAAACACTTGTCTAGGTACTTTTTAATTAAAATTTTAACACAGTATAAAAGCCCAGAAAAGGGTGCATTTTGCTCATTTTCTCCTTCCAAGTTGGACTATCTTCAACCTGAGTTATGCCACACCGATTGCAAGCCTGAAAGTGACCAAGCGATAAAGGCATGGTGTTCCTGTTGCGTGGGGCACCCAGGTGTTGGTGCATGCAGCTGGGAGCGCTACGGCACTCTGTGTGAGGATGTCCATGTCTGTAACTGGATCACTGAGGATTTGGATATCCTTGAGGCTGGGGCAGCCCAAGACAAGGGAGAAAGTTCTTAGTTTATAGAAACAGATGATTCCCATTTTGTTATCAATTTTGGACTCATCTCATATATGTCATATAATATATTGTATACATGAAATTTTTGACATATATTTATATTTTGCATTGTATGGAACATGGATTTATTTAATATCAATGAAATTTTCTTTTTTCAATCAAAAAGTAAATATTTCTTCACATTTTTGAACTTGCCTACAGGTTTTGTTGAGCCGAGTCAAATTCTTGACTTTTTTGCTTCAACGAGTAATTATGCGAACCGAGTCTGGTAACGATGGCTCAGACCTTTCCAAATGCTTTGCTAAATACAATAAAAGTAAAAGACGCTTACGGGCACTTCCTGCAATATAGCCAAGTATGTTGTCGCGCACTCTGGCATTGGCCTGTCATATCCTACAATTTTTTTGGATATAAGAATAAATGGTGATGATCCAATACTTGTTATCGGTTTTGGGAACCCAATGCCAATGATTCGATGATGGTTAGCAGTACGCAGTTATGTCTGGGGATTTACTTTTAGTATCTATTACGTAATTCTAGTTCCTGGTTTTTATAGCAGCTTGAGGAATTTTGTATAAAATGCCCTTTTGTTACCCCATGGTGGTGAGTCGGTGACCTTTATTGTCCCCCACGTTTTCTTGGAACATGCACCAAGTACACATTATTTTATTGATAGAACATTGAAACATTTTCCAATGACAGTGGATACAGGTGAATGCACCAAATATGGCATAGGCACATCTTTTTTGTTACCATGAAAAAAAACCTTTACACCATAGACCGTGGCTATAAAATGCTGGAATCGGACTGGTCAACCATATTTAGCTCCAATTAACCAAAGCTGCAGAATAAATAGACCAAAACAAATAACCATTAAAGACACCAGCAGATAATACCTGTATAAAGGTCGAATTTCACACATGACACTGAGTTACAGTCCAATGGCAGGAAATGTAGAAAATCACACTAATTAATCGACAGTATAGAATGTCATTCAAAATATCATAAAACCGATAAATAAGTCCACTGATGGCATTTATAGGAAGAGAAAACTTGAGCACGAATTGAAAGCTCCTAAATAAAGGTCGAATTTCACACATGACACTGAGTTACAGTCCAATGGCAGGAAATGTAGAAAATCACACTAATTAATCGACAGTATAGAATGTCATTCAAAATATCATAAAACCGATAAATAAGTCCACTGATGGCATTTATAGGAAGAGAAAACTTGAGCACGAATTGAAAGCTCCTAAAGACTGCCATTTGAAAGCGAGCTCCGTTAATGCTTAATTACCAGAAGAAAAGAGGGGGAGCCGCTAAGTAATTCTACCCCAAATTTTAACGAAATTCAAAAATCAACCTTTATACTTCAAAAATACAAACCCAAAACTATTGGCTTACCTTGGACTCGGTTTCTGCAACCTTTTGGTACACAACGAACGTCGAGCGCCGTCTGTTGACGGGTTTTAACGGTACAAATCCCACGGCAGCTCTGTTAGTAAAACGACCACTGCTTTTAACAGAAATTCGGAATTGCGAACATGGATTCAGCTTGGTTTGAGATGATATAAGGCCAGATTGAGATATAACGAAGGCAGCCACACCTGCTAACGCAGTGGACGCCATTGAAGACTTTCTCGGAGGTCTGGGGTTCCAAACCCTACCAATGAAAGTAAGCAGAAAAGGAAAATGAGATGGGAGAGGGGAAAATGAAATCTGGATAACGTGATGGTCTCTAGAAGTTTATCAGTCTCGAGTCAAACTAAGCAAATTTAGCGGAGTCGCAATTCTCCCAGATATCAAATGCCCGGTGGGTATGGAAACCAAGGGTTTAGTTTTTAGTTTTTGCAAGCAAACTTGCAAGTGGTTTACTTTTAAAGCCACGTTCTAGAAACACTCTAATAAAAAGGGTTGAATATGTGTATATTCTAGCATAAAGAGTTGAAAATGTGTATATTTTAGCATATATTTTAACCATTTCATTATTATATAGCATTTACTGTTTGTCCAAAATGTATATCTTTATTTGTAAGGTGGATATTGAAAAGGTGATTCTTCTGAAAAGATGTTGTTAGGTTACATTAAAAAAAATATCAATAAAAACAAAAATAAAGTGGGTTCATAAAAAAAAAAATATAGGTAACTAGATATTTACATAATAATATATAAATTAAAATTTACACAATAAGAAATGTGATCTCTCTATGTTTAATTAGATCCAAGTTTAAGATGGTACATTTGTAAGCAACTGACTATAAAACACATCTTATTGCATATGATGAATTATTCATTCAACACACTATTTGGATGTTGGTTGAATAGAATAGCTGTAGTCATTTCTTCAAAGGGAGTATATATGTCTCCATGCAATCAACTTATTTAAATTATTTACCTTCCATTAGTTGGTTAATTATGTATTTATGTTATGATTTGTAAATTGCATGGATATTCCATTGAAATAATTCATCACAATAGATCTTATAATATTATGAAATATCTTATTATATTATATTGTGTTTTATTTAGGTTTCAAATTTAATATTACTAGCTTAATGCATGAAATACTAAATAAATTAAAACAGAAATGAAAGAAGCTAAGCAAACAATACACAATGAACGCAAGATGGACCGTAGAAGGTGAGGCATATGCTTTGCTCTTTTCTTCTCAATTGTTGCAAATACAATGAAAACGGTAGTCACTATAGAGTTGTCGTTGGCACTATGGCCAATATGAATGTTATTGGATCTTCTACTTTCTTCTATTCTACTACAATATCTCACTCCCAAATGTTTTGCTCAACTATGGAACAATACACAATCCAATAAGAATGGAACCCCTTCCTTTCCTAATGATCCAATATTTAACATAGTTTGTTAGTAGTCTAGAGTTACAGTTAGGGTTTTTGCATGCCTTAACCCCTAATTAATATTAGGGTTTTGGACCCTCTAGAATCTTCTTGAAAGTCCACACATGACTAGCTCCACATGTGAGTAATGGATGTTGAGGTGGCATCCTCGGTACCATGGTGGTCGACGGGATAGATCAACTTGCAGGAGGCATAGCTTCCACATATGAACTCTAATTGAGGTGATATGCATGTCGTTGGAAAACTCTCAAAGTGTAGAATAGCGTTGAGAAGTTGGGAGCTATGCTAACAAAGTTTTGACCACAAAAACAACCACTCAAGACCTCAAATAGACTCTAGAAGTTTTTGGACCCAAATCACCAAAGTGGGACCTGCCCAAAAATTGGCCCTTGCAAGGCAATAGCTCTAATTTTTCCACCCAAGAAGTACCAAAATAGATAACAAATTATATAATGATCCATTCTTAATCATACCTCCCCATTTAGGTAGGCCTTTGGTCCCCAAAAGTTTTTACTGAAGGAGGTAAGGAAATATTTCCTCTACCTTCTCTGTGGAGTATCATTTGGCCTTGCTTAGAAGTTGTCATTTAAACCCTACCCACCATACTTCATACTACCCCCATTTGGTTGTTTTGGAATTCTATAAAATTAAAAAATATGCTAACTCCACCTGAGCTTCTAGTGCTAAGTCTCCTATTGTACGTAAGACCTACTCATTAGTTTCTTGGTCCAACATGGAAGGCTCGTAGGGTTTCAAATTTTTTGCATTCACTACTAAGTAAATGTGCATATATGGGGGTAGATTGAATATGTAGGAGTTATCACCCACCTTTTCCAATACTTCAAAAGGACCATACCATAGAGCCTTGATCTTCTTACCAAGACCCTGTAGCCTTTTGTTGTATAGATACAACCAAACTTTGTCTCCCACCTTGAATGTTTTCTCAATTTTGTGCTAATCATGTCAAGCCTTGTACCTTTCATGTGACTTCGTCAATGTCTCATGTACTTGCAAATGGATTTGCATGATGTTATCAACAAATTTTGCATCCTTTAATACTTCCACTATGATGTATTCTCACTCTCCTCCTTGTTGTCCATATACAACATCTAAGGGTGAACGTGGAAAATACCCAAAGCAAGTTTCAAAATGGGACTTACTAGTAAAAGTATGGACTACTTTTCTTTTTCTGTAGAAAAAAACTTTTATATTTCTTTGAAATATACATGTTCCATTACATTCAAAAACTTGTCTCTGCTGACCTTTCTCCATTATACATGTGCTAAAAAACTTTTCTATCTGTTTGTTGTTAAAGAGACTAAAAGATGTTTTTTTATATTACTAAAAACAAAGACTTTTTACATGGAGCTTAGTGTGCTCCTTCGACTGTCCAAAACAGTTTCCTCCTTACTAGTGAAATTCCATGGCTTTAGTTTCAGTGTCGTCCGTGAACTCATAGAATCCAAAGGCCCCATTTGGAAGTTCCAAAGCTTCTTTTCAGAGTTCGTCCACCTTTGAATTGAGTTCTCACAGTAAATGGCGGAAGGATATCCTTTCAAAAGCCATGTAGTTGAGTTTTATATCCCTCGGGATTGAAGCCAAGTTTGGGTTTTGAATTGTAGTTTTGTCATTGGCCCAGTTGAATACCATTTTGGAGTCTCCAAATACTTGCAGCTTGACTAAATTTTTCTCCTTTGTTGATTCCAAAAGGGTCCATAGGGCGATCAGTTTCGCTCTGTTGTTTGTGCCTCCCCCCGATGAGTATCTAATATGTATATAATGGGAATGATTAGTGAACAAGAACACTCATACCCCACATCTTGGCAGGTATACTTGACAAGTGTCATTAAAAAAACCCCAAGGGATAGAATAGTCATTGTCAAGGGGAATTAGGCATCATGTCTTATGAGACTTTGGAGTTCCTTTGAATTCTTCGACCATGTTGAGGGTGAGAGAGGTTGTTTTCTCTGGAGGAATTAGCTTGTCTTTGAAGACTGTGTTGTTTCAAGCCCACCATATGTTAGACACCATTCTGCTTGGTAAACTTGCGTAGAGGGCTACTGCTCTGTCTCTAACCCATGATCTGACACATTTTTCCAGAGAGTCTTGATTCCAATTATTTTGTGCCTTCTATTTGTCTTTTATCAACGTCAAGGCTTTTCCTGCATAATGGCAAGAGTTGAAAAGATGAGATACAGATTCCGAGTTTGAATTACAGAGGGGACACATGTTTGGGCCTTGCCAACCTCTTTTATGTCCATTGTCCCATGTCAACAATTTGTTATTGAGGGCTAGCTAGAATGTAATTTTGCATCTGAGGGGGGGATTCATCTTCTAAAGGGGTTTCCACCTCCACTTGTCAGGACCTTCATGCATGTTTCCCATCCATGCTTTGTAGCCAAGTTTAATAGAATAAGAGTCATTTCTCGAATTTAGGGACCAGCATAGAGAATCCTCTAAGTCTTCTACTAACGAGATGGAGTTTTCACAAAGTAAATTTACGAACGCCCCCATTCTTCAAACAAATATTCAGGGAGGCCTAAGGTGGTCGCATCCTTCCATCCCAATCTACCTCTTGGTTGNNNTGAGGATCTAGTGCTGGCATCTTTTAGTGATAAGATATTTGCTTCTTTCAGGGCATTTAGGAGAGGGGGAGACAGTCTGTAATTATTGATCGCTCCTAACCAAGGGTCTTCTCCCAATCTGACACTCTTTCCATTTCCTATTTTACAAACCATCCAGTTTCGAACCATGGGGAAGGCTTCTAACAAAGTTTTCCAAACAATAGACCCTTTGGAGGATTTTATAGGGGTGTGAAACCAATCTACTATTGATAGATTGGGAAAGTATTTGGAGTTCATAACTCTAGTCCAAAGTGAGGTTCCTTGTGCCATTCTCCAGAGGTTTTTTCCTGTAAGGGCTCGAGCGAAGGACCTAATTTCCTTAAGTCCCCATCCGCCAGCTTCCTTTGGTGAAGCAATGGTCATCCATGTGGCCAAATGTATGCCCTTTGTGTAGTTTTTACATGCCCAGAGAAAGTATGCACAGGTCCTTCATATTTTGTCTAGCACTCCTTTTGGAAGTGTTGCAATAGAGTTCCAGTATACTGGAATGCTTTCCAAAACAACTTTAATTAGGACCAGGCGCCCCCCTCTAGATAGCAGGTGGTTTACCCAAATCAATATTTTGGCTTCCACTTTCCTTATTAACCAACTCCAATCCTCCTTTCTATAGCAATCTGGTTTTAGATAGAAACCTGGATACTTCAAACCTTCACCTAGAGTCTTTTGTTGCGTTGGGATGATATTTAAAAGAGAATGTGTCTCTGGTTCTGAACAGTGGTTTAGGATTAGGCAGGATTTTTTTGAGTTGACTGTCATTCTGGTAGCTTGGCTGAAAAGAGTTAAAGAGTTCTTAAGGGAGGCAAGGTCTCTTAAAGAGGTGGCCATACTCACGAATATATCATCTACAAATAAAAGGTGAGACACTTCTTCAACTTCAGAAACTTTGACTCCTCTAATTAATCCATTTGAACGAGCTTCTTTGATCAATCTACTAAAATCCTCTGCAACCATTAAGAAGAGGAAGGGCAAGAGGGGGCACCCCTAGCGGAGGCCTCGAGAAGCTATGAAAAAATTAGATGGGGATCCATTTATAAGTACCATGAAGGAGGCACTTTATAAGCATCCCATGATCCAATTTACAGTGGGTAGGTTCATACCCATTTGTAGAAGGACTAGTCAAAGGAAAGTCCAATTCACTCTGTCGTATGCTTTCGACAAACCTAGTTTAAAAATGGCAGCCTTGAGATTTTTCTATTTTAGAGAATGAAGGAATCCATGTGTGATTGCTACTGTGTCATGGATATGTCTAAAGGAACCCAAATTGTTCTTCCCCAATGATCTCACTAAGCAACGATCTGAGCCTTCTTGAAATGATTTTTGAGATCAACTTGTAAATGACATTGCAGCATGAGATTAGGCGAAAATCCTCAAGAGATTCCACATTCTTCCTTTCTTCCAGTCCTTTGGGATTCTTGAACTACCGCTAGTAGGTCCTTTTTTAGAAAGTCGAAAAAGGATTTGTAAAATTCCACAGTGAAACCATTCGGACCTGGGCATTTTTTGTTCTGCATGGAGTAGAGGGTTGATTTAAGTTCTTCCTTTGTGACTTCTTCCTTTAGTCCCTAGTTCATTTCATCAGTGAAGACTGAAGGAAATTTCCCTACTACCTTCGAGATTTCTTAGATAGGACATCCAACTGGATTTGTAAATAGGTTTTTAAAGTAGGTGACCCCAACTTCCGCTTTTTCCTTGAAAGAGCTTACTAATGTCCCATCTTCTTTTTTAATGTTCCATATGGTATTGTGGCTTCTTCGGAAATTTGCAAAGGAATGGAAATTTTTTGTGTTATTATCTCCCTCCTTGATCCAGGTGACCCTACTTTTTTTACGCCATTCTTGTTCCTCTGTTTTCAACCAGGAGTGATGCAAGTTCTCCAAGTTTTTGAGCTCCACCAATTTTCTCTCAGAGAGGGGACCTTCCTCCATTTTTTTGTATAAAGACTTAAGAAGTTCCTCCATGTCTAAAAGGGACCTACACCTTCTATCCTTCCATATGGGTATCCACCTTTTGATAGCATATTTCATTTTTTTAAGGCTTGCGGTGAATTGTACCATTACGAGTGATGAATTTCAAGGGTTTACTTTTTCCCATGAAGAAGAAACCATCTTTCTGAAGTCCTCGTTTTCTAGCCAAACTTGGTTGATTTTCAGCGGAGCTGGGGGGGGTTCCATTTCGAGAATCCACTCTAAGGAGATCAGACAGTGGTTTGAAGTTCCCCCCACATCTACTGTCGATTTGTGGTTTGAAGTTCCCCCCACATCTACTGTCGATTTAAAGCTAGAGCTCGGGTTCTATGATCAAAGAGGGGAGTTGAACTGAAAACAAAATTGAAAACTGGAGAGGAAGAGAGGTCATGTTGTTTCATACATGAGGAGGAATTCTTCAGCGCCAAAACTCCCAGGGCCTTACTAGTTGAAATTATTATTTTTAATTCCAAAATGATTTCTTCATTTTTCCCTACTAGGGAAACAACTTCCTCTACAACTTTATGCATGATGGTCGACTTGGTTCACCAAACTTTGTGGAAATGTTGAAGAGGAGGAGCCACTCACTGGCATTGGGCCTTTAAGTGGCCGACAACATGACAAATGTGACATCTAAAGGGTAGATGTTAGTAGTCTATTCTTTGGAGCCATATTTTCTCTGCATAAACAATGTCGATTCTGCCAACCAATCTGTCTTTTACGTCTACTACGACCAAAATCCATGCCCATCTACGATCTTTTTTAGTCACCCAATTCTGCTCAAGCTTTATGAAGGAACCCAACCAATTACCAATTGATTCCAGTGCCTCACGGGACCAAAAGTCTAGAGGAAAACTTCGCAATATAGCCCACACTTCCATTACAGACATTGATTCCTTCAAAGGGTCAAAATCAACAGACCATGGTTTAAGAGATAGTCCAAAAGGGCCCCAAAACCACTCTTTGTTTTGGATGTATTCATAGTCCTTAGAAGATTGAAAACGAAATGAAATCCAACCTCTAGACAAGATATGGAATTCAGGAAGGTACCCAAGCATTGGTTTCCAATGGTTGTTTAACCAACCAAACATGGCTTTTTCCCCTGGGGATTTCCCCCAAAATATGCCTACCATAACTTTGTCGACAAGCTTTGAAACCTGAAAACGAAATGAAATCCAACCTCTAGACAAGATATGGAATTCAGGAAGGTACCCAAGCATTGGTTTCCAATGGTTGTTTAACCAACCAAACATGGCTTTTTCCCCTGGGGATTTCCCCCAAAATATGCCTACCATAACTTTGTCGACAAGCTTTGAAACCTGAGATACCGAAATGTCTTCACCGAATACCATTTTGATAAGGCCTTTCTTTTCTTTTATATACTTCGCAGTCACCTTCTTGGGATTTGCTTATGGTAACCCTTAATCCGTCGGGGTGGCTTTTCCTATCTCTTGCACTTTCGAGACCAAAGGGGGGGCCTCAGGCGTGGACGCATGAACAATAAAATTCTCGGACTGGCCAGGCGAGCTTGCCGGAGAGTGACAATAGTACTCCTCCTGCTGAACAAGCTCTTCATTTATTTCTCTTTCGGGTTAGATAAAGAGGTATGGATCCTTCTGACGAGAGTTTTCGTTCATGTGAGTAGACATAGGAGTAAATTATGCGTAGTCCCTAGAGGAAAATAAAATCCTGGAGCTTGTGTGACTATCCTCATAGTCCACCAACTTGCCTTCTTCTATCTCCATGTGTGTGAATCACGTGGATGCACGCCCGAGGCACGTAGTCGCGCAGGAGACCAGCGTCATAATTCAGGAAAGAGGTAAGGTCTGCCTTCTTCTATCTCCATGTGTGTGAATCACGTGGATGCACGCCCGAGGCACGTAGTCGCGCAGGAGACCAGCGTCATAATTCAGGAAAGAGGTAAGGTCATAATTCAGGAAAAAGGCCGAAAAAAGGGAGAGGGAAGGAGGAAAGGGAGAATGAGGGGGGAGGTCATGCGACCCTCGCTTGGAATTTTAGACCTTAGGGCACATGGGGATGGGGGCGGGACCGTAGAGCTCTTCGTGACCCACCTTCAACATATAATTTGTTAGATAATATTTTTCTAAAAGTATGGACTACTTTGTTATAAGAGTGTCGAATATAAATCATTTTTTTGTCCCAAGTCCTTGGAAGCTTCTGATTGTAACCCCTCAAGAGTTAAACTAATGTCATGTTCATTACTTCTCTTCATCCTTTTGTTTGTGGATGGAAAGTTGTGGATCTTTTCAACTTGGTGTCCATCTCCTCCCAAAGTGTAGTCCAAAAGGCACTAAGAAATCTAGTATCTCTATCTGCAAAGTGTAGTCCAAAAGGCACTAAGAAATCTAGTATCTCTATCTGAGATAATGCTCCTTGGTATCCCAAAGTGCACCTAAAACTTTTCAAATAACATGTTTGCTATGTCTTGTCCATTAATGGTCTTTTTACAAGGCACGAGAATGCACATCTTGCTAAACATGTCAACTAAAACAAACATATAGTCATGTTCCTTCCTTGTTCTTGGTAAACCACCCACAAAATCCATGGATATGCCCCCTCTAGTAATTCCAACAATACCCAAATCTCCCATGGTTATCATTGTAGAATATTAATTTGAACACATACTTGTATCTACAAGACTAATATGTTTTATAGCACCTCTGAATTTACAATATCGAAAAGTGAACGAGGAAGAAGTGTTGAAGCTTGTTTTATCACTTGTCACAAACTTTACAACAACACTTAAATTTACAATATCGAAAAGTGAACGAGGAAGAAGTGTTGAAGCTTGTTTTATCACTTGTCACAAACTTTACAACAACACTTAGAGGGGCTCTCCTAATGCCTTTCGACAAAGTGATCTAAGAACCTATTGTACCTAAATCTAAAGATGAAGTTGAAATGAAAACCTTACATTTCTATTATCTTGGATGAACAACATAAAATGCTAAAAAATAAATAATTAAAAAAAAATAAAAATGAATCAATTTATTTCAAATTTTGTTATTGTTGATAGAACCTTTATAAAAATTATACACCTCACATGCATGGGTATGTGTTCAAATTAATCTATCCCTTCCCATGTAAAATATCAAAACAAGAGGAAGAGTTGTAATGCAACTAAGTCCCTACCTCGGGATGCAAAGCAACAAAGAATTATTGCAATGAGTTAACAATCTTAGTGTCTTGGTGACTTCCCTTAAATGACTTAGTTGTATTTAACATGATATTCAATATTTCAGTTAATGTTGCAAATCAATAATTAGAGGCTAAACATCAAACTAATGTATTATATTTAATATTGTTGACAACTTTCTATCCATTCTTTTTGATAATTTATAAAAACCACTTGAGCTTTAAAAGAGCTTATCATTGTTCATAACCAAAGAATTATTATTATGGTGGCTTCTATTATGTGAACTTTAGTATTAGCATATATTCACCTTCACTTTTTATTAATTATTGACGATGACGATGATGATGATGGCGTTATTACCCATTGAGATCAACATTGATCTATTGGGGAGATGTTGTCACATTAGTGTGATGTTATATTAGATAATGTTATATTAAAAATAATAATAATAAAAATAAAAGTAAAGTCGGCTCAATTAAAAAAAATCTATCTACGTACATATTTACATAATAATATATAAATAAAATTTACACAATAAGAAAATTGATCCCTCTCGGTGCTTGATGTATTCGGGTTTAAGATGGATCTACGCTAGTAATATACATTTGTAAGTGACCTGATAACTATAAAACACATCTTGTTGCATATGAGGAATCATCATTTAACACACAATATGGATGTTGGTTGAATATAATAGGTGTAGTCATTTCTTCAAAGCAATATATATGTCTTCATGCAATCAACTTATTTGAATTATTATTTTTTAACTATAACGATTATGGGCCTTTTAAATTAACTTCTGGCTAACCGGCTGCCAGCGGCCTTACATTAAAAAATGCAGCTCCAGTGGATACTGCTTGTCCAGTGATACAAGGTTTGGTCATACTAACCGGTCCCTTTACATCAGTTATGGATTTCGCGGAGCAGAGACAGGAAATTTCATAATTTTCGGCTACCACATAGGGAAAAGGAGGTTTGGACAGTATGAAACGAAATCAAAATGAGATCAGTCGGTTGGAGCTTGCATCCATTCTGAGTGGCTCTTCTTTTGGTTAGGCAGATACCCTGCATAGCGAGTGAGTTCTGGGATAACCCAGTCGTATCCTTCTTAACCAACAACGAGATTTGTTGAGAGCATGAAGAGGGCAAGTGCGTCCCAACATAGGTCCTTCTTCTCCCTCTATTATTCAGAGTCTCACCTATTTCTTCAAGATTCTTGCCCTGGGCGTTTGTCTCCCTGGAGGACTGTGATTGGATGCTCTTCCCTGTGATAACAGAGTCAGGATGCTCTTCATGTGTCTGTCCTGATGCCCCTGTCCTTATTCTAGTGCGACCCTGCACATGTCTTCTCTCAACTGCCTCATACCTTCGCACCTACACTTTGGATTCCTTCCTGGCAATTTCCAGACTTCTGCAATTTTTGACAGGAGATCTCCGGACGGTTCCTTCTCCCCAGACTCTAAGGGATTGGTTCATGATTTTCAACATTGTTCATAACCAAAGAATTATTATTATGGTGGCTTCTATTATGTGAACTTTAGTATTAGCATATATTCACCTTCACTTTTTATTAATTATTGACGATGACGATGATGATGATGGCATTATTACCCATTGAGATCAACATTGATCTATTGGGGAGATGTTGTCACATTGGTGTGATGTTAGATTAGATAATGTTATATTAAAAATAATAAAAATAAAAATAAAAATAAAGTCGGCTCAATTAAAAAAAAATCTATGTACGTACATATTTACATAATAGTATATAAATTAAAATTTACACAATAAGAAAATTGATCCCTCTCGGTGCTTGATGGATTCGGGTTTAAGATGGATCTACGCTAGTAATATACATTTGTAAGTGACCTAATAACTATAAAACACATATTGTTGCATATGAGGAATCATCATTTAACACACGATATGGATGTTGGTTGAATATAATAGGTGTAGTCATATCTTCAAAGCAATATATATGTCTTCATGCAATCTAACTTATTTGAATTATTTACCTTCCATTAGTTGGTTAATTATACATTTATGTTATGATTTGTAAATTGTATGGATACTCCATTGAAACAATTCACCACAATAGATCTTATAATATTATGAAATCTCTTATTATATTGTGTTTTGTTTAGGTTTCAAATTTAATGTTACTAGCTTAATGCATGAAATACTAAATAAATTAAAACAAAAATGAAAGAAGCCAAGGAAATAACACACAATGAACGTGAGATGTACCCTAGGAAAACCCAATACGAAAAAAACCCAGGTAGAAGGTGAGGCCTATGCTTTGCTCTTTTCTTCTCAATTGTTGCAAATACAATGCAAACAATAGTCACTATAGAGTTGTCATTGACACTATGGCCAATATGGATGTTACAAGATCTTCTACTTTCTTCTATTCTACTACAATATCTCACTCCCAAATTCTTTGCTCAACTATGGAACAATACATAATACAATAAGAACGAAACCCCTTCCTTACCTTATGATCCAATATTTAATATAGTTTGGTAGTAGTCTAGAGTTACAGTTATGGTTTTTGCATACCTCAATCCCTAATTGATATTAGGGTTTTGGACCCTCTAGAATCTTCTTGAAAGTCCACACGTGACTAGCTCCACACATGAGTAATGGGTGTTGAGGTGACATCCACTCGGTACCATGGTGGTCAACAGGATAGGTCAAATTGTGGGAGGCATTACTTCCACATACGAACACTGATTGAGGTGATTTGCATGTCGTTGGAGAGCTCTCAAAGTCTAGAATAGCATTGAGAGGTTGAGAGCTATACTGACAAAGTTTTGACCCCAAAAACAACACTCAATACATTAAACAGGGTCTAGAAGTTTTTGGACCCAAATCACCAAAGTGGGACATGCCCATAAAATGGCCCCTACAAGGCAATAGCTCCAATTTTTCCACCCAAGAAGTACCAAAATAGATAACAAATTATATAATGATCCATTCTTAATCATACCTCCCCATTTAGGGACCTTTGGTTCCCAAAAGATTTTAGTAAAGGAGATAAGGAAATATTTCCTCTACCTTCTTCATGGAGTATCATTTGGCCTTACGTAGAATTCGTCCTTTAAACCCTACCTGCTAGACTTCATACTACCCCCATTTGGTTGTTTTGGACTTCTATAAAATTATACCTTATGCTAACTCTGCCTGAGCTTCTGGTGCTAAGTCTTCTATTGTAGGTAAGACCTACACATTAGTTTCTTGGTTCAACATAGAAGGCTCATAGAGTTTCAAATTTTCCACATTCACTACTAAGTAAATGTGCATATATATGAGTAGATTGAATATGTAGGCATTATCACCCACCTTCTCCAATAATTCAAAATGACCCATAGAGCCTTGATCTTCTTACCAGGACCTTGTAGCCTTTTGTTGTATAGATACAGCCAAACTTTGTCTCCCACCTTGAATGTTTTCTTAATTTTATGCAAATCATGTCAAGCCTTGTACCTTTCATGTGACTTATTCAATGTCTCATGTACTTGCAAATGGATTTGTTTGATCTTATCAACAAATTTAGCAGCCTTTAATGCTTCTCCTATGATGTCTTCCTGCTATCCTCTTTGTTGTCCGTATGCAACATCTAAGGGTGAATGTGGCAAATACCCAAAACAAGTTTCAAAAGGGGACTTACTAGTAAAAGTATGGACTACTTTGTTATAAGAGTGTCAAATACAAATCAATTTTTAGACCCAAGTCCTTGGAAGCTTTTGATTGTAACCCCTCAAAAGTTAAACTAATGTCATGTTCATTACTTCTCTTCATCCATTTGTTTGTGGATGGAAAGTTGTGGATCTTTTCAACTTGGTGTCCATCTTCTCCCAAAGTGTAGTCCAAACGACACTAAGAAATCTAGTATCTCTATCTGAGATAATGCTTTTGGGTATCCCAAAGTGCACTTAAACCTTTTCAAAGAACATGTTTGTTACATGTTTTCCATTGATGGTCTTTTTACAAGGTGTGAGAATGCACATCTTGCTAAACCTGACAACTACAACAAACATATAGTCATGTTCCTTCCTTGTTCTTGGTAAACCACCTGCAAAATCCAAGGAGATGCCCCCTCCAATAATTCCAACGATACCCACATATCCTATGGTTATCATTGTAGAAGATTAATTTGAACATATACATATATCTACAAGACTAATATGTTTTATAGCACCTATGAATTTGCAATATCGAAAAGTGAACGAAGAAGAAGTGGTAAAGCTTGTTTTATCGCTTGTCACAAACTTTACAACAACACTTAGAGAGGTTCTCCTAATGCCTTTCGACAAAGTGATCTAAGGACCAATTGTACCTAAATCTGAAGATGGAGTTGAAATGGAAACCTTACATTTATATATCTTGGATGAGCAACATACTATTTATGCTCAAAAAAAATAAAAATAAAAAATGAATCAATTCATTTCAAATTTCGTTATTGTTGATAGAAAATTTAGAAATATTATATACCATGCATGCATGGGCATGTGTTCAAATTAATCTATCCCTTCCCCTCTAAAATATCAAAACAAGAGGAAGAGTTGCAATGCAACTAAGTCCCTACCTCGAGATGCAAAGCAACATAGAATTATCGCATTGAGTTAACAATCTTAGTGTCTTGGTGACTTCCCTTGAATATCTAAGTTGTATTTAACATGATATTCAATATTTGAGTTAATGTTGCAAATCAATAATTAGATGTTAAACATTAAACTAGTGTATCAGATTTAATATTGTTGTCAACTTTCTATCCATTCTTTTTTATAATTTATAAAAACCACCTCAATTGTAAAAGAACCTTATCATTGTTCAAAACCAATGAATTATTATTATGGTGGCTTCTATTATGTGAACTTTAGTATAAGCATATATTCACCTTCACTTTTTATTAATTATTGACGATGATGATGATTATGATAGTGTTATCACCCATTTAGATCAACATTGATCTATTGGACCTTAATAAAGGAAAGTTAATTATTTTGTTTTATTATCTTGTTTCTAAGCTCAAATAGCTTGTGAATAATCATATCAAGCTCACATTGGTTTTCATGGGTTAATACATTATAAATATCCATGGTTTTACAAATGCTTTGAAAATGAGATCTAATCTCTATGTATGTTGTGCACTCCAAGAGAAAAAAAAGAAGTCATCATATATCTTGTTAGAATTGCAAACTTTACAAATTATTTATTCTTAGGGTGTTTTAGGTATTGTCCACTTCCCAGTTTCACTATGAAGCTCATACGAGTTTGTTATTATTTTTGCAATAGTTATTTTCTTCTTGAAACTAGCAACAATAGGAAGATAGTTTGAATCTTCTATAGGGTTAATGACCTCTTTGTAGTAAACCAATTTTCTTATTCTCAATCTCATTGTAGTAACATAGTTTATCTAGATGGATATCGTTGCACACCCACCTCTTCCACCAACTCATCATGGTTCTCCATCTTGGTCTTTTTAGTTATGATTTTCGGGTCCTAAACTTTCGAGGCCATTTTGAGGTTCTAAACGATGTTTTTTGGATATTTGGGGGCCAAGGAAGAATGAGTATCCCTACCAAAAATTGTACTTCTCAGTTAGATCTTTCTAATGACATAATGTGCGCCCCAAATGGATATTATATGCAAAATGTGTGCCACTGGGAAGTTGGAGTATCAACTAACCACCTAGGGGCCCACAAATCTTTTGGTGCTTTGCCTCCTAGGGTTAGAGTTTTGGACCATTAAGGTTCTTGCTTTATGTTAAAATGCCATTCTTTTAGCCTCTTGCGATATCTTTTTGTGAATGAGCATAGTCAACATCTCTTTCTCTTCAGAGATAAGCTACCACCATTCCAACCATTTTGTGTTCTACAGTATTATGTTATTTTATTCATTAATAGAGGTTGGATTTCACTGTATTTTTGTGTTTTTTGCTATAGTTTTGTTTGTATCTCATTTCATTCTCAATATAATCCGGATCATATTCATAAATGTATAGTATTAAAGAAAATGGTGCTCAATGGAAAGCAAGCTATCGATTGGGGCAAGTCATGGGTTCAATTCCTACTCAATCTATTCTTCAAAAAATCTAATATGCTTCATTATAAATAGAATTAACCCAAACCATTTTAAGCTCTGAAATAGAAAAAGAAGTGTGCAGAAATAAACAAACTAAGCTAATAGAAATCTCAACCAACACTAACATAATCTTATTCAATGCATTGGCAACCAACTTCTCTTCCATACCTGGGTTACAAACAACCTTAGTTGGGTCAAACACTAGATAATGTTAGACTTACACTATAGTAGTGAAGCCAATATGATCTCAACCAATGATCTAAGAATGAAGAAGACTTGTATTCTTGAAAATATTTGCAAGTTAGATTTTATGTGTTAAAAACAAATGGATCAACTTTGAACACATTATTAATAGGATTTACTCATTAAAGATGCATATAAATAGCAGCATAATCAATGAACAGAAAACACATAACACAATTCAATATTTGAGTTAATGTTGCAAATCAATAATTAGATGCTAAACATTAAACTAGTGTATCATATTTAATATTGTTGTCAACTTTGTATCCATTCTTTTTTATAATTTATAAAAACCACCTCAATTGTAAAAGAACCTTATCATTGTTCAAAACCAATGAATTATTATTATGGTGGCTTCTATTATATGAACTTTAGTATAAGCATATATTCACCTTCACTTTTTATTAATTATTGACGATGATGATGATTATGATAGTATTATCACCCATTTAGATCAACATTGATCTATTGGACCTTAATAAAGGAAAGTTAATTATTTTGTTTTATTATCTTGTTTCTAAGCTCAAATAGCTTGTGAATAATCGTATCAAGCTCACATTGGTTTTCATGGGTTAATACATTATAAATATCCATGGTTTTACAAATGTTTTGAAAATGAGATCTAATCTCTATGTATGTTGTGCACTCCAAGAGAAAAAAAATAAGTCATCGTATATCTTGTTAGAATTTCAAACTTTACAAATTATTTATTCCTAGGGTATTTTAGGTATTGTCCACTTCCCAGTTTCACTATGAAGCTCATACGAGTTTGTTATTATTTTTGCAATAGTTATTTTCTTCTTGAAACTAGCAACAATAGAAAGATAGTTTGTATCTTCTATAGGGTTAATGACCTCTTTGTAATAAACCAATTTTCTTATTCTCAATCTCATTGTAGTACCATAGTTTATCTAGATGGATATTGTTGGACACCCACCTCTTCCACCAACTCATCATGGTTCTCCATCTTGGTCTTTTTTGTTATGATTTTCGGGTCCTAAACTTTCGAGGCCATTTTGAGGCCCTAAACGATGTTTTTTGGATATTTGGGGGCCAAGGAAGAATGAGTATCCTTGCCAAAAATTGTACTTCTCAATTAGATCTTTCTAATGACATAATGTGCGCCCCAAATGGATATTATATGCAAAATGTGTGTCACCGAAAAGTTGGCATATCAACTAACCACCTAGGGGCCCACAAATCTTTTGGTGCTTTGCCTCCTAGGGTTAGAGTTTTGGACCATTAAGGTTCTTACTTTATGGTCAAATGCCATTCTTTAAGCCTCTTGCGATATCTTTTTGTGAATGAGCATAGTCAACATCTCTTTCTCTTAAGAGATAAGCTACCACCATTCTAGCCACTGTGTGTTTTATAGTATTTTGTTATTTTATTCATTAATAGAAGTTGGGTTTCAAAGTATTTTTGTGTTCTCTGCTATAGTTTTCCTTGTATCTCATTTTGTTATCAATATAATTTGAATCAATAGCTTTCTTTAAAGTTAGTTACAATAATAATATTGATGGTGTAGATATTCTTAAAGGGCATTCTCTTCTACCACCCCCAATACTAAAGCCGGAAAGTAACTTCTTGAGTCCACCCTTTGTTTAGGCTTGAGTTATTTATACTAGTGATTGAAGTTGTTGTAAGAAGCCTCTCTTTATCCATGTTCATTGTACAATAAGTATCTTATTAGAGCCTTACTCTCCATAGGTGGGAGATTTCCCTCTAAAGGAAGGATATGGTAGGGCATAGTGATTTTAATCTGAGATTGTGTATTATAAAATGCCTCTAGTTTTGATCAATTTTCCTCCAAGTCTCCTTATAAATATTACAACACCAAACTCTGCAACCATACAAAATCGTTGGTATAACAGGTGTATAGAAAAGAAACTTATTTTTTCTCCAGAACCAAAGCTTAGTTTCTCTACAATTATTTTCAAGACCATAAAAAAGCTTTCCAACTTGTGCTAATACTTTTTTCAAGTGACTATAGTTCTAATTTAGCATCAATGGATGTTGATTCCAATATATTTATATGAAGGGACTTCTTCCAAGTTGTGGTTATCATAAACAAAATTTGGGTAAGTGACATTTTGTTAGGGACCTAATCTCCCTAACCCCTCATGTGGGTAGAATAATATATTTTCCATGTAATAAAGTTCGATATTAATAAATAAGGTCTAGTTAATAATGTGAACACATCTAATGTAAAAAGACTTAATAGAAGCTTCCACTTCTAGGTGAGATCGGAAGAG
>CBVK0100456304.1:0-48987 GCA_900067695.1 Picea abies
GGGTTTTTTTCCCTAGAAGGAAACCCTATTTTATGAGGGAATTGTATTGAAACTGTGTATGTGAGTGAATATTGTATTATGAGAGAGGATACTGTGAGAGAAAGAAGAGGAAGTTACAATGGGTATGTTGTAGGTTGTATCCCTTCATTTGTTGGATAATTATAAAGGAAGGACTTATAAATTTCTCTAGTGGACATATCCCACACTAGGTGAACCACGTATATCTATGTCTATATTGTATTATGTATCTTTGTGTTTTATTTCCACATTTGTTTTATTTTATTGCTCTGCAATCCTATTTTTCTAACATAACTAAGGATGGTTTTGATTGTTATGATTATGATCCATATCTAAGTGATTTGAATGATTAGAATTTGAGTCTGATACTTCTGAGTTTTTTGGATTAGAATAAGAACTTAACTATCTTTTTGAATGTTCACTATTTATTAAGGAGGTGGCAAGGTTGATTGTTGTTAGAGGAATCAATATAAAAGGTTGAGTAATTTCTTGTAAGGTTAATTCCACCAAATATTCTATTGTATGAACCAAAGTATGATTTTTAGTATTAGTTGTAGTTTGAGAAGTATTTCTATGTTGAGGAAGTAAAGAAGTTACAAGAAAAATACCAATATTTCTTGCATAATCCTGAGTGATACGTTGAAAATAATTAAATTCCTTCTGTGATACAATGGACAAGATTGACTTAGTATAAATTATAAGATTTTCCAAGACATGAGATGTGCGATTTCTAGATGTTTGACCTTCATGATTTGGAATACTATCGAAAAATGAGATATTAGTATGGCTTGTCATACATTGGTCCTCCTTTTGTCACCAATTTTGTTGAGGGGGATGGATTACCAATACTCAATAGTAGGGATAAACCCAAGGAAGAGGCATGATTAAACTCTTTCCTATTTGAGATAGAATAATACTTTGGGTTAATGGTCTAACAACCTTTAGATGGGCTTTAAAATTTGTTTTCAAAATGTATCTTTCCATGATTTTAATATATTTTATGATTCATGTAATTAAGGTGAGAGATAACTAATCTAAAGTGGTTGAATCTGTTCTACAGGGTAACCTATGGGAACAATCAATGAAAACTATATGAAGCTTTTGATTCTCTTGGAAATAGTTTGGCTAATAACTTGTTATTGCATGATAATATTCAAGAAAACATAAACTACTGAAAAGAAGAAAGAGATGAAAATTATAACAATAAAATACCTAGAATTAATTCCATGGCATTCCATATACGAAATAACGGAAAATAGAAATTAACAAAAACATATAACCATTCACTGAACATTCCTAGTAATTCATTCAAACATATAAGATAACTTAAGAGCATTTATATTCTTTCTAAATGCATGTAGAATTTAACCAATATTAGAATAATTCACACAAATGAGTTAACACATAAAATATTCAACAAATAACATTCTTTGATTCCAAAAAGAGTTTATGAATTAGCTAGAAATAATTCACTACTACAATCCATATATCATCGCCTAATATTCTGAAGCTCCTTTCCTAGAGGCTAATCTTCTAATTTATAAGAAAAATTACATTTCAAAAATAGAATAAAGAAAAAAATAAAAATAAAAATAAAATTTGGTAAAAGCACTACATGTTGCTATTCTTCCGGCAGACTAGGCATCTCAGTGCATGCATGCTCAATGCCATACTTTCCCCACTATTCGAATACTTCACACAAGATCAAGTGGGGAAATGTGTGATATTCCTTAGGAAAACTAAGACTGACATTCTCTTGTATGAATATCTTATTATATACTTCTCTAATTTTGGCATTGTGGAATCTAGTCTTGTAGTCATCTTAACCTCCCTAGTTAGAAAAATTTTATGGTGGTCGTGTTCAAGGTAAGATATACATTTAATTTCATTCTCCCTTTTATTGGAATTCTTATTGAATTCTTCCAACAATTAATTGATAGGCCAAAAATCCTCAAGTGGACCAAAATTGGTAGGAGGCTCTTAGACATTGCATCCTCCACAATATCCCACACTTTGATACATGCCAACCATTCCTCCCAAAATTGAGCCTAAGATGTTGCAAATAACCTACCCCATTACCTTATTGATCAATCCACGCTATCTAGCTTTCCCTGATTCAACATTCTAATCCCATGGTTCTCATTGTCATGGATCCTCTAAATTTATTTCATAAAATCTATTTGGTCTCAAACTTTACCCTATCTACCCTTCCATGCTAGAATGTCCTTATACAACAATGATAATTGTAGGGTTTCTTTCTATAAGTACACCATTTTATCTATAAATTCCGTTTTTATTTTATTATCGATATTTTCCTCCTCGAGAACATCTTCCATGAATTTTCTTACCGCATCCTAGCATTCCTTGTAGTAAACCGCCTAATTCCTAAGAAATGCAATTCTTTCTTCCTACTTTCAAATTCTCATCATATTTTTCTTTGTCAATGGTAGTATGTGAAATATCTACTCCAAAAGAAACCAATTAATTGATTTTATCTCTTTTGATATCCATGATAGGTTCTTCAGTAATGCATATGACAACACTCTCTACATCCACTCTCCTCCTTTTCTGGGTTATCTTAACAATATATTTCCTTTGACAATTATAAGAAATTGTATATGAATCTACAACCACCTCCAAGGGATATAGAATTGGTCGATCACCCCATGATAACACATTCTCAAGACTCCCTGGGATATAAAATTTCTCCATTTTAGGCTCTTTACCTTTATTATTTGCTTGCTTCATTGGTTGATATTTACCTTTATCAGTTGATTTAGGACCTATCTCCTCTTATTTAGTAAGATCAATGATTTCATTGGATGGTATTGTAGTTTCTAATCATGTTACTAATATGAAACATGAATTTTCGATTGATGTTTCTCTGTTGTTGAATTCCCTCTAGTACCTATTTCTTCAAAATTTTCCTCATGTTGCAACCTTTATTCACCCCTCTTTCTCTTCTCTTCTTCTTCACTTAATTTTTTCTTTTATTCTTCTTCTCTTTTGTTACTCTTAGAGATTATATGTTCCTCTTATCTTCTTATTATTTCTTCTATTAGTTTCTTTTGTTATGTTGTGGCTAAAACAACTCCCTTTAATTTCTTCCATTTTAGGAGAAATCGATGCCCCCCCCCACCTAATCTAAAATTATACATAAATACTATCATTACAAAATGGCTGATCGGGTATGGTAGCTTTGTAGGATGTATAGAAAAAATATTCCATTGTATCATCTAGTTGGCCTATTAGATTTATAATTTATGGGCCTATATTGTTTGATCAACCCCCCTTACAAATATTGATGCATTCAAATCCCCTACAGTCCCTGTGATAACCTTTATCTTATGCAAAATACTTTTGGGTTCATATCATTCTGATAGTTCATCATATTTTTACCATTGGATGGATATCTCATTATAACCCTAAGAGTACAAGGAAGCCCGACATACAATAAAACTATCAGAATCTTATCCCATCAAAATCACAAGTCCAATTCACAATACCCTCTCCTCTGAAAACTCGAGCTCGATAGCCTATCACATCCTCCATTTCAAGCTCTTCTATCGGACTCTCCCATGAGCCTTTGCCTTTCCAACAAGGGTTTCCTGACAGTATTCTCCCAATAATATCTCTTTGAATATTAATCAATTGTAACCCTAGATAATTTATTCCCTAAGGAATAATACAAACATGTATGTTATTTTAAATCAATAATGTTTTATGTCTAATACATTCAACTATTACATGTATTCTCATTATTATCATTTTTTTTTCCTATGGTTAGAACTGTTCCTGAGGTCAGAAACAATATCCATTCAAATAATTTTCCTCAAGTTTCTTATTTAAGAGGGTGTATGCTACTTTCCTATAGAACTCTTTTGAAAATTCTCTCCCGACAACCTCTACCTTAAAAAAACTAATTGACGAATAATAAAACTTGCTTGATTTCCCCATGAACTTACCTTTTAAATATTTAGATTCAACACATGATTATAAGAAGGTTTATTAATCGAAATACAAACACTAAAATCCCCTCTACTATATACGTCTTGACATGATTCCTGATACAACACTAAAATCCCCTCTACTATATACGTCTTGACATGATTCCTGATACAGAATAAAAAATATTCCTCAGGGAATATTTTTTGGAGAGTATGAATTCCTTGACACCTTTCAAGAACCCCTTCTTGATAGCATGCTTCTAATAGATCCTTTTGAACATCAACCTGAAAACACTATCAGAAGGAATCCTCATGAAATAAATATTCTGATAATTCCCTTCCAATGAATCATCTCCAACAGTACCATCGAAAAGGCCCCTTACAAAACAAGCCTCCCGACAACATTCTTCCCAAAACTTCAACCTCATAGCATTGACCTAAAAAACCTCCCTCCGAAAAAATTAATGGATATGTACTTTTCCCACCTACTACAGGATGGAGTCCATTCATATTAATTACAGAGGGATTGGGTAAAAATCGAACACTTAAAACCTAAATTGAAACCCTTGTTACACATTATTCGAAAATTCAAAGTGAAAAAGGAGATTTACAGATTAAATTATCTAGCTAACTCATATTTACAATACAAAACAATAAACCACAAGGTATGCATATAATATGTCCAAACGTTGTTTTCTTTCATTATTAATACTCCGATAAGATTATTATGATTTGTATGTTATAGAAACTCATTCAAACAATATGTCACAACCACAAACCAAAAGGGGAAAAATTCCTCCGACGAATGTACTTGCACCTGCTAAAAACCAAAATGACATGTTGTCTGATACAAATTACTTCAACGAAATAGAGAATTGTTCAAGATAGGATGAAATACAAAAAATATTTAACATTGGGGATTTTCCTTTGGAAGATGAAAACATAGCAGTGTATCACAACATTAGGAAGAGTGGGATATTTTCCATAACTTCTTGCCCAATAATTTTTCCATACAATGATGTCGTGAGGTGGGTTTTCTCCCATTTGGATGCTGACATGACTACCGTGGTGAATGAACTATGAGTTTCGATAGCTTCTATGAATATGGATGACATTAAATATAGGTACCACCTATAGTAACCCGACGTGTCCCTAAACAAGTTGTTCCTGAATAAATTTGGGGAAGATCACCTATAATTTAACGAACTATTGGAATATTGGTGGGGTGAAGAAAGGGAATTCGCATAGAAGGATAACAGGTTAGTCCTGATACAATACCTGAAGAAACCTTACCAACTACTAGCATGTATGATATGTATATACTATACAATGAGGAGACTAGTACACATTTTTAGATGGAGTGGACATCGATGGAATATTGTGTGGTTGAGGCAGGGCATATATTCAACTGGGCCCAAATACTCATGTTCAACATTTTCAAAAATGCTTGAGAAGCTCAAGGATTGAAGAAGCCAAATTTTTATATGTCTACATACCTAATTAACGTTATTTGTTCCTCAATACATTTTCCTACTTTAGGATGGGAGTGGAATCCTAGTTTTCCACATGTGCATGTGATCCAAAAATATTTAGACACCACTTATTGCTTTACATATACACATGCAGTATCTAACTTGATCTAGAATAATTTACTGATCATATTGGGGTGGTTTGAAAAATTATGATGATGTAATTTGAACCCAAAAACTCATAAACTAAATATTATCTTGCTTTATGATGATGATATTACATAACAAAAAATAAAAGAACTCAAGTTACATAATTCTGTTTCATCTTTAAGTTCCATTAATTCCAATGAAAACTGTCTTCTCCATCTCAAGTACCAAAAATACTTGTAAAATGACGAATTCTCTTAACTTCCATCACTCAAAAAAATAAAATAACTACAACATTGAAATCCTTGCGAAATTATGAAACTTTTGACTATGACCAATTTCCAAACAATCTCAAATTCACTCTCTTTGGCACGTAAAATAATGCATTAAATGCCCATTAATTAAAAAATGAGAAAAACATTTTAAAAATGACCTCAAATAACAAAAAATACCTCATATTCATGATCCTTGCAAAAAATCATGCAAAATTGATATAACATACTTGAAATTTCGTCAAGGTACCATTTGGCATGCTTTACGTTGCAACAAAAAAGTTCAAGTATGTTGCAAAGAGATCTATGACCCATCACATGATCCATGCACCTCGAAATATTTTCATAGGGATGTGTGTTAACATTGGGATCCATGCCCATTAAATAGGCCACGGTCCTAACCCACCATCTGAATTTAGTGGCAACTTAATTGCTATTTTAGGCGGAATCTCTAATAAATGTGGAGGTGTTGGTGTGATGGTTAAAACCACTCGCTATTATATAGGAGGTATGGGTTTGATTCCATTCCAACATTATTCAACTAGGGGATACTACACTTGGCTTGGTTACTTGGTTACTGAGATACCCCGATACTTGGATACCCTGCTTGGATTTCGAACATTGGTTAGATTTGATAGTTAAGAACCCTAATAAATACTTAAAGAAGAGTGGAGGGAACCCTAAAGTTTGTTGGGTGAAACCCTAGAATTTTAATAAAAATTATTAATAATGTATTCTATCTTAGATTTAATAAAATAATGTAATAAAGTGAACAGTGTTTTTTAATTTTGTTTATTAATATAACAAGTGGTGGTTATAAAGAGAGGTGAGAGGATGTAAGGTAAACAATTTAATAATTTAAATTTTGATTTGATAATCAATTAATTATTATTAATTTATTGGTTTTTTAATTATTATTATTGTATTGGTTATTTAAGCTAGTTTAGGTTAAAATGGAATTGATTTTAATAGTGGTAATTTTTTTAAGGTTACATAGTTTCATAATCATAAAATTATTAATGATGTTTATTGGCATTGTTAAGTAGGTCTATATATTAAATTGAAATATTTTTTTAATTTTAGTAGTCTAAGGGAAAATTATTAGGTAAAAAACCAAAAATAGAAGTTGGTGTAAGTTCTTAGGTCCTAGGGAACAAGTTAATACTATCTTTGTTCCGGAATGAGGGGATCCAACTTTTGTCTCTGTTTAGGTTATTGGGATTTTTGATGATTTCAATTGCTTCCCTAATTCGTCGTTTAAGGAGGTGGTCTTCTCTTGCTAAGATTTTGGTGTCTTCTAAGTGCACATGGTGCTTCGTTGAAAGAGAGTGTTCGGCTAATGATGAGGTGCATGTTCTTTCATTTTTAATGTCAGCACCATGCTCTTTAATCCTAGTGTGAAAGGAGAGACCTGTTTCTCCAATGTAGCATTTGCCACATGAACATTATATTATGTACACTCCTTTGCAATTGTGTTGGTCAAGCTTGTCTTTGACTGATCTCATTTTTTGTTTGATGGTATCAAGTGGTCTGAAAGAGGTATTGGTATCTTTTTTGTTCGAGATTTTTGCAATTTTATCAGTAACTCCTTGGATATAAGGGAGATAAGCAATCAGACTAAGGGTTTGGTTGTTTTAGTGTTGAGGTATATAATTTTCTCTTTCTAGGGCTTTCTTTATTGCATTCTCAGTCTCTTTTTCTTTGTAGCCTATGCTCATGAAGACTTTTTGAAGGTGTTTTTTCTCCTATTCTTGGTGTTCTTTATCTGAAATTCTTATGGCTCTTATGGATAGGGTGTTAAGAACTCCTAGTTTTTGTGTGGGGTGATGATGGGAGCTAACATGAAGGTAGTTTTATGTGTGGGTATTTTTTCTGTAGACTGAATGTCCAAGTTTCTCATCTTCTTTCATGTTGATTAGTATGTCTAGGAAGGGGATGCTACATTATATTCAAGTTCCATTGTGAATTTAATGTCTTTGGAAAGATCATTAAGATGCTGGAAGAATTTATCTATATCTTCTTTCTCATGGGGCCAAAGTACATTAGTATCATCAACTTATCGTTTCCATCTTAGTGGTTTCAGGGGATATGAATCTATGGATTTATTCTCAAACTTTTCCATGAAAATGTTGGCTACGATGGGAGAAAGTGGAGATCCCATTGCTACACTACTAGTTTGTTCATAAAATTCTCCTTGATGGCTAAAAAATGTGGAACAAAGACATACCTCGGCTAGTTTTGTTATTTACATCAAAGCTTTTGAGGGTGTCATCCACCCTCACTTTCTCATTCTTCATAATATTATTGAAGTCATTTGAGTCTTTTATGAAGGAGTTTGTATAACCTACTAAGGGGCCTAAAATTTTTGCGATGTATTTAGAAAGCTCATAGGTGGGAGATCCTATTGTATTAATTATAGGTGGGAGATCCTATTGTATTAATTATAGGTCTGAGAGGAATTCCGTCTTTGTGGATTTTCGGTAGACTATAGATTCTGGGTGTGATTTCACTATTGGGAAGCAATCTCTTTTTCGTCCTCTATGTTAATGGCTTTCTTCACTTCTCTTGTAATCTTTTTAATGGGGTTATTCAGGATCTTTCTATAACTACCACTATGCGATAGGTGTTTGTTCATTTTCTTGTTGTAATCTTCTTGATTCATAATAACCATGGCGCCACCCTTATCATCTTTGAGTATTACTAAGTTTGTGTTGTTTTGGAGGTTTCTTAAAGCTAGGCATTTTTCTTTGCTGATGTTGCTCCTTGGTGGTTTGCATTTTCGAGGATAACTGCGCAGTCTTGTCTAATGGGTTCCTCATCTTGAGCTGTTAAGGTTTTAATGCTATCTTGTATGCAGCAAATGAGGTTGTCGAACGGGATGTAGGAGGGGGAGACAACGAAATTTAAACCTCTTTCAAGCACGCTCAGTTAGGATTGGTTCAATTCGTGGGAAGATAAGTTCACCACTTTCTTCACGTTGCAACTATTGTGTGCGTTGTTCTTCTTGTTCAGTAGACAACCTTAAACCATGCCTTGCGCGAGCTATTTTATTAGCATTCTCTGCCTTTAAAGCAGCTAACACGTCTATCTTCTTCCACAGATACGGTTGAATGGCGTGAGCAAGTTTAAGGTGGATTTTAAGAGCGGTTTTTGACAGGTAATCAAATGTGTATCTGTTATTTTTAATTTCACCTCTAACTATTGATTTTCCTCATGTGCAAAAGGTCGTTTTGTTCCATTTGCTCTTGATCTTATGCTCAATGCACGCGAATTTGGGTAAATCGTTATTATCTCTGCAACGTTTCAGGAAATCTAAGTCTGTTTCTCTTTTCTTAATTCTCTAAGCTTTCTCAAATAGACGAGTTTCATCCAGAATCTCCCTTTCGTACCGTTACGTAATATGATAGTTAAGATTTTTGTGGTGGGAGTTTTGTTTTTCAAAATTCGAAACAACCACAATGTTATCAGTTTTTCGTCGACCTCTGGTATCCACAATATGATCCATCTCCAAGACATAAAATGGTATCCACAATATGATCCATCTCCTAGACATAAAATCCTGAGAAAAAAAAGAGAAGAAACCTAATAAATACTTAAAAAAGATCTGACGGCTGGGTGAAACCCTAGAATTTTAATAAAAGTTATTAATAATGTATTCTAGTTTAGATTTAATAAAATAATGTGATAAAGTGAATGGTGTTTTTTAATTTTTTTTATTAATATAACAAGTGGTGGTTATAAGGAGAGGTGAGAGGATGTAAGNNATTTTGATTTGATAATCAATTAATTATTATTAATGTATTGGTTATTTAAGTTAGTTTAGTTTAAAATAGAATTGATTTTAATAGTGGTAATTTTTTTTAGGTTAGATAGTTTCATAATCATAAAATTATTAATGATGTTTATTGGTATTGTTAAGTAGGTCTAGATAGACACAAGTTCCATCGTATACGGTTTAAATCATATTTTTTATTTTGATTGGTATGACGAGGTTGAACTAGTTCTTTGAATCAATGGCGGTTTCACACCTTCGTTTGAGATATTTCAACTTTGAATGATTTTAGGTTTATTTTTTATTAAGAGGTCGGTACGGGAAGACTAGACATGGAACCTTTTGCTTTGTTTTCTTCCTCGTCTTCCCATTAGAGTTCCACTTCGGTCCTTGAACAAAACTCGTTTTTTGTTCTTTTTTGCTTCGGTCAGGTCACTGTCCCTTAGAGGGATACTTTGTTTGTTAGTGGTTTTATCCTTATTACTTGTCAGCTCTTATCCCGAGCTGGGACCCTTTTTTTTCTTCATTGTTTCCCATCATTTTTCCCCTTCTGTTCTGAACAAAATACAGTTTGTGCTCATTTCGATACAAAACCCGTGACCGTTTCCTTGAGAGTTTTTAATTTTGTGAGTGGTTTTCCTTTGGTTTTATAACTTTATTTTAAAAAGGTTTAGTAACTTCACACTATGGACCCCGGAAGGAAGGTCAATCTCCTCAATGATATTGAATCTCTTATGAACCCATCTGATGAGCTAGAATGGCTTAGGGAAGGGGTCTTTAAAAATACAGACTTAGTAGGACAGCGAGAAGACTTTCCTACTTTTCCTTTTAATCTGCCCTCCTTCCCTACTCATGCCTCTGCTTCCTTACAGGTCCCACCCTCGCTATTTTCCTCGATCCCAGATACTCTCCATACCACTGCTCTTTCTGGTGGTTTCCCGAATACCTGCTCTCATTTGAAACAGGGACTTTATGAGCATGCCTCGTTCCTTAAAATAACTGCACTGAAGACTTCAGCGAATGATAGACCCTTAAATGCTCCTTTTACTTCTAGTCAGAGAGGGACTAGGAAAAGAGTCTGGAATCCTAATAAATGAGCATGAAGGATGGTTCTAGGTAATGATGTGGGACTCGAAAATACCTGTAGACTGGCTTTGTGTGGTCTGGTAGGTAGACTAGCTTACTCCTATCAAGCTGACAGTTTTGTATCATACTAGGTGTTAAAAAATTGGACTATTATCCTCATATATACTCTGCAGATTGTATATCTTACTAAAGGATGGATGGGATTCATATGCAACACTCTGGAGGGCGTCTCTCTACTTTTGAACAAGTTCTGGGTTCTGGGTAGAAGTATCCTGAGGCTGAAAAGATGGAGGATAGCATTTGATCCAAAAATGGAGCATTTTCAACACAAACATCTATGGGTTCTTTTGTCGGGTTTGTCGTTGCACTTATGGAATGAAGGGGCCTTTAAGGCCATAGGCAACGCCTTGGGGAATTTTATTTCTCTAGATTCTTCCTCCTTTACTAACCCTTCAAGGAAAATTGGGAGGATTTTAGCAGAGATAGATATTCATGAGGGACTCCCGGAAGTCTTAGACATTGACTGGCGAGGTCGTCACTATAAAGAAAGGTTAGACTATCAGGGGATTCCTTTCATATGCAATCTGTGCCACTGTACAGGCCACCTCATAGAGATTGCAAAGGAAAAATGAATGAGGAAAAGTATGAAGATACCCTACTACAAGAAGATCCTCCATAATATATGATGGAAGTGGACTCTCATGCCGATGTTCCCCTCCACCGCCCAACAAGGTTTGGTTCTCCTATGGAGACCTTAGACACTCTCTCGAGTAAGTTACATTTTTTCTGCCCTTCTCTTTTTTCCTCCTTAACCTTGTGGGAAAAGGAAGCCTTGGATAAATTAGTCGTTTTATCTCGACCTTATTCTCGAGACCTTACTCAAACGGGAGGAGGCCCTGTTTCATACCCATCTAATAAGCATACAAAGACACTTGTTCAAGAAGTCGAAAAACCATCCAATCGAGATTCTGGTCCCTTTGGCACAATACCGATTTCATCCACCCTTCCAACTAGTGTTGTGATGTCTCTTAGTAATGTTGACAATGATCTAAGGCCAACTCTTTCTCCTTCCTTACCACTTGTGTCTCCTTTACTCCCTATATCTCACCTGACTTAACCGAGGATCCCGAATTCTGTTCCCTCTTCCCTGTAGACAGAGGTCTTTGAAACTGTTTTATTGCCTAGTTTTAGGGAACTAGAGGAGGCTGTCAACCACATTTTAGCTCTTGACTCCTTGGTACCCATTGGAAGGGAGGTTAAATAAAATACATTAATTCCTACTTACTTGGGAAAGAGGATTCTTAATCTTGTGGGGTCATCGAAGGAAACAATCCCGAAGACCAAACTGGGTTGGGATGGAAAAAAATATGCATGGTTGAGGGGTGTAGCCTTATAAGTTTCACCGATTAAAACAATAAGTTTCTGGAAAAATCTATCACAAACTACTGAACAATCTACTAAGATCTCTACTTCTTCCACTGACATTGGGCCTCTTAGATAAATGAAGGCCCTAGAAAGGTCCAAGTAATGTTATTTATCTCTCTGAATATCAGAGGGATTGGGGGAACTCTCAAATATACCTCCTTGCGTCGTTTGATGGATCAAATGAAGCCCGAGTTTGTTTTCCTTCAAGAAAAACTGGTCTCAGCTAAAAAATCTAGGGATTTATTCTATTGTTTTTGACCTTCTTGGGTTATTTGTTCAGTTAATTTGGTGGGCACTTTAGGGGTTCTTCTTGTGGCTTGGGACCCATGTTTATTTGAACTGACTCCTTTTTCTCAGTAGGGGCATCTTGCTTACTGGTAGCATGATGCAGGCGCGCTTTTCGGGCACGTCCGCTCACAGGATCTTTCCTCCTTCCTTGGCCCGAAGAATTGAAAGGCTCTTCTATTTCCCTATCGGGAAATTTTCACCCACAACAACTCTCTCACAGGATCTCCCTTTCTTCTATCAGGAAATCGAACTTCGTGATTTTGCGAGTCCTGTGGTCACGCGTTTGTTTCTCGATATTCTCCGAAATCCGATGTAAGTCAATGATGACCTTTTACTTTGCTATCGGGGTTCCTCCTATCGGGATTTCGGCACTTGCAATGTCCAAAACAACTTGCTTTACCGACCCCCGATCCCCCATGCACCAAAAATCCGATGCACTCGTGAGTTTGACCGGTCCACGTCCCTGTCACCTCGTCGGGATTTCGGACTTCACTATATCGCGAATCCTGATGTCTATGGTTTCGGGACTTTCCTTTCCCCGAATTTCGAACTAGTATGCCACCTGTCCTCTCACCAATTCCTGTGGCCCCACGCTCCTTTAGTTGTCGGGATATCACATTTCACGATATCGTGATTCCTAATGCAACGTTTCCCTTGTCTCCAGGACTCTCGAATTGTCAAACCCCGACTTTTTCAGATCTCCCGATGCGTGTCCCAAATGCTGGGTGGTTCGGATTGAACCTCGGATTTCGTCAAATGAAAAATCAAAACCACTCACTCCTATGAACCCCGATGACCAAATCTCTGATTGAGTGATCACACGACACGTGTACTTCTTGAGATCCACGACTATGATCCCCTTGTTGTTTCAAAAATCAAAAGGTCTCGAATTCTTAACTTCTGAATTTCCGATGCCTCAATAATCTCGATGCCTTTCCGGATTTTCCCCTCTGCTCACGAAGGCTTAAACCCGGTGCAACTCTTGTCAAACAGACGGTTGACGGGTAACTATGGGCTGATACGACAGTCCACAATCCCTTAATCTCAAAATCTGGACGTAACTGTATCCTCCTCGCTTTTCTGGCAGATCTGATGGTTGGCGGGGTTTCGCTAATCCTCCCCACTGATTCCTGATTGTCGATCTCTTCCTTTTGATGATTTCTACGGAGGACCAAGTGTTTCTCCTCAGTAATTTGTCCTTCTGCACGCAAACTTGCGATGCCCGTTAAAATACTTCTCGACACAAACTTCCTGTGCGATCTTTCGATAGATTTGAAGGTCCTATCCCTCTTGAGATTTTCACAACTTCGAGCCTCAAAGAGGGTCCTCACACGCACTCCTTGCACGACAGATTTTTAAACACTTCCAGTGCTTGAATTCCTTCAACCATGTGCACACCTGTAGCATCAGTCTTTCAATGCTTTTCTCAGATTCACAACTGAGACCTTCCTTAGCCTGTGCACTCCTTGCACAGTTCTTATAACCCAATTTCACTTCTGGGTAATGAGAACAAGAGTTAAACTATCTGAGCCTTCTGTCAATGCACTCCTTGTAGACGACTTCAACTGCACTCCTTGCAAGAATCCTTGCTCAGATAGAGAAACAATTGAAACTCATTTCTCCTACTTCCTTTCTCAGATTTCAAACACTCAGCAAGAAATCATTCATACATAGCATGTAAAACAAATGCATAAGAGGAAGTAAATACTCATGAGCATAGCACTCAACATACATACACAGAGAACAAACACAAAACCATGGGTTTGAATCAACTTCTTCTATTAATTCAAGCTCTATAAATGGGTGTTCTTCCATAGCTCTTTCTTTCTCTTCTCAATGCTCAGGATTATGTTAGAATTCACAATGAGGGTGTCTATATCCCGTTTCCCTCTTTCTTTCTAAACTGTCTAATCTAATATTAAATTCTATCTACCTATTTCATCTCAACATAAATGCCTCTATCTACTTCAGACGAGATCGGGACGCTCAGGGTCTGATTACAATATAAAAGTACACCTCTCTTTAATATATCATTTAAGGTTGACGCATATCTTCGAGACAATTTCAAAACTTGTGCTAGTTTTGTCCAGTTGTTCACTTGCATTCCACACTGACTCACTTTAACTGGGAGATGCTCCTGCATCATACTCCCTTACTTGAAAACTTTCATGGGCTCCTGTCCATGAGCTCTTTCACGGTCTGTCCATGCTTCTGTATTTCCGCTTCCGTCTCCCAGCTGGCATCTTCCACTGGATGGTTCTTCCATTTGACCAGATACTCAAAGTATTCTTTCCGCCTGGTCCTCTTACCCACTCGTTTATCCAGTATCCGCTCCATCTATGGCTTATCTGCAACTGGCATCTGCTTTTTCCACTGAACCTCTGACTACTCATCACTTCCAGTCTTTGTTTCCCCAGTTGTGTATGGGTACAAATCTGAGACATTGAATATCGAAGAAATTCCGATCCCATCGGGTAATTCAATCTCATAAGCATTTGCCCCAAATTTCTTCAAGATGATGCAGGAGCATCCGCAATACATCATATGAGCCAGCACGAGGAGGAAAAAGAACAGCTGGACAGCGCCAGCATTCAAATTTTGGAACATTGTAATATGGTTGCGCCAAACATTAATACTTGATGTGATGAAGCGCACTTTGCTTATGTAACGGACCTTGAGCGGATAAGATCTCGTCCTTAGGTAGCTGAAGGAGTCCGAGTAGACAAAAATCTCAGAAGGGATAGTTCCTTTGTTTCACCGAGGAATCGACCCAGAAGAGGCCGCGCAGGACGAAGGTGGTGGAGCAGAGATCCCCTCATAGAAGAAGAGAATCGGTGACTTGGATCTGTCAGGAAGACTCGCGAGGTCCTGAGGATCGTTGTATCTGGGAGGAGTGACGAGGCGGTTAACCCTCAGGCACGGGGATAATCCTTTCACCGTTGCATATCGGTGAGTCGAAATTGGCGTGTGCGAGAACCACATGCACGTTGAAATCGCGAAGTGCGATCTCCCAATTTGATCAGGACCGTCGATCCGAGTGCGGACAGGAGGCACAAATCCAGTGAATCGGGACTCCGACATTCGGGGTTTCCAGCAGCAGGAACTTTGGAGTTACGGGCCCGCGAACGGCGAAATCCCGACGTGACATGGCAGAGTGGGACCCCACATATCCTAGTGGAGTACAGGTGGCGCATTTGGATGGGATCGCCATTTCGGTACTCGAGGATTTGATAGGTAAAGGCTCGGTATTGCGAGTAGAGATTCCCCGAGATTGACCTTTGACCATCGGGGTTTCGGTGGTTGATTTCACAGGGACAGTACCGTGAGTCTCGCGATATCGCGAGGTCCGATCTCCCGATTCTCGTAGCGGGAATCACCGGTGAAGGTATACTGTGGGTAAAGAACTCCCAGGGGAGTTGAAGAGCATCGACTCTTCGGGCCGTGGAGCTTGAAGGTCCTGGTGGAGCAACCGACCGTCCACTGAGGGGTGGGGTGGCCGTCAAGTGGTATCAGAGCCAGGTTAGGAGGGTTCTCTTTGTTAAGGTAGCAGGGAGAAGCGGAGACATAATGCCGCCAAGGAGAGAGCGAAAGTCACCTGATTGGGAAGACAGGGACGCCCGAAGAAGGGGTAGGCCAGCAGGAAATGCTGAGATGGAACGTCAAATATGAGATCTCAGAGCGAGACTCGAAGATATGGAGACCACTCAGAGGCATGGAGCCGACGTGGGAGATTTCAGCGATCCTAAGATGGAGGAGGAAGCTGGACATGACCAAGAAGAAGTCACTGCAGAAGATGCCTCGACAGAGAGGTTGATAAGAGCTATTTTGAGGATGAGCTCGAAGACGAAGGTGGACATCCCAACTTATGAAGGGAGTCTAAATGAAGAAGAGCTGCTGGATTGGATCCAAGCACTCGACACCTACTTTGATTATGAGGATATCGAAGAGGACAAGAAGGTAAGGCATGCCGCCACGAAGCTGAAGGGACACGCAGCCTTATGGTGGGACGAGCTGCAGGCAGACAGACGTTCCAAAGGAAAACAGAAAATCAAGAGCTGGGATCGGATGATCGCCAAGATGAAGGCGAAGTTCATCCCCAGGGACTACCAGATCACTCTGTTCAGGCGCATGCAGAACCTGAGATAGAAGTGGATGACGGTGAAGGAGTACACCGAAGAATTTTACAGGCTCAACATTCGAGCTGGTCATCGGGAAAGTGATGACGAAAAGGTGGCGAGATACCTAAATGGTCTCAGGTACGATATTCAGGATGAACTGAGCATGCTGACTATACGCACAGTTAAAGATGCGTATTAGATGGCCCTGAAAGCAGAAGAAAAGTTGAGCCGCCAGCAAGGTCAGCGAGGGCGAGGTCGAAGCTAGCCACAAGGAAAAGCTGTTGTTCAGGAGAGAACACAGAAGCCCAAGGAAGATTGGAAAAGACCTCAAGGAAGAACCGAGAGAGGTGGTACCTCACAGCAAAGACAGCAAACTTTTGAGCCGAGGAGGCAACAAGATGATCAGCAGGGAGGATATGCTGACACAAATACATTTCCTCGTACCCGAGGTAGAGGAAGAGGTCGTGGAGGAGTTATCACATGTTTCACATGTGGTAAAGATGGTCACAAAGCAGTAGACTGTCCAGAGAGGAATATGGACGGAGGAAAGGCTCACATCACTGAGGCGCAGCAGAGGCGTGATGTTGAGGGCGAAGATGCAGACAGCGGAAGATCGCTTGGGATGCATAAGATCCTTTTGACACCTGAGAAAGAGGTGGATAGCTCGGTGCAGAGGAGCAGACTGTTCAGGATGGCTTGCACAGCTAAGGATAGAAAATGCAAAGTCATCATTGACAGCGGGAGCACTGATAACCTCGTTGCAGCTGAGATGGTGGAAAAGTTGGAGCTGGAGACAACTAAGCATCCGAGTCCATATAAGGTCTCGTGGTTACAAAAAGGGCACCGGGTAAGTGTCACTAAACAGTGCTTAGTTAAATTTAAAATTGGGAATTACCATGACGAGATTTTGTGTGACGTCATTCCCTTGGATGTATGCCACATACTGCTGGGTAGACCATGGCAGTATGATAGAAATGTTGTTCATGATGGGAGGATGAACACATACACTTTGGAGAAGGATGGGAGGTTCCATAAGTTGCTTCTGATAAAAGATAAATATCGAGAAGTAAAGCCGGAGGCGGATAGCCAAATACTTCTCATGAGTGGAAAAGAGCTTCTCACAGAGCTGGAGAAGGACGAGGATCCACAATTCTTTGTTGTCAGGAAGCCGAGAGTTGTTCTGACAAGCACTAGAGTGGACGACTTGCCTGAGGATATTCAGCAACTGCTTGGAGAGTTCGCTGATATAATTGTGGATGAACTGTCGTGTTCATTGCCACCGATGAGGAGTGTGAGTCACCACATTGACCTCATACCCGGGGCAAGTTTACCAAATAAGGCAGCGTACAGGTTGACACCTCAGGAGAATGAGGAAGTCAAGAGGCAGGTTCAGGATCTGCAAGATAAGGGACTGGTGAGAGAGAGTCTAAGTCCATGTGTCGTTCCAACGGTACTGAGTCCAAAGAAGGATGGAGGCTGGAGGATGTGTACGGACTCCAGGGCCATAAACAAGATCACCATCAGGTACAGGTTCCCACTATCGAGGATGGACGACTTGATGGATTGCCTGAGCGGGGCAAATTATTTTTCAAAGATTGATCTCAAGAGCGGATATCATCAGATCCGAATGAGAGAAGGAGATGAGTGGAAAACAGCGTTCAAAAAAAACGAGGGTTTGTACGAATGGTTGGTCATGCCGTTTGGCTTGACAAATGCACCCATCACTTTTATGAGGCTGATGAATGAGGTCCTGCGGGAATTCATTGGCAAATTTGTGGTGGTGTACCTTGATGATATTTTAATTTTCAGCAAGACCAAGGTTGAACACTTGAGGCATTTGGCCACAGTGATGAGGAGACTGCAGCAGGAGAAGTTGTTGATCAATTTAAAAAAATGCTTGTTTATGCAGACGGAACTCATATATATGGGGTTCGTTATTTTGGCAAATGAATTAAAGATGGATCCTGAGAAGGTTGACGTAATCAGGAATTGGCCGTCGCCGAGGAATGTTTTTGAGGTAAGAAGCTTTCATGGTTTGGCAAGATTCTACAGGAAGTTCATTCGAAACTTCAGTGGAATTAGTGCTGCAATGATGGACACTGTGAAAAAGCGGCATAAGAATTTTCAGTGGACAGCCGAGGCTAAGAGGAGCTTCAATCTGTTGAAGCGAAAGATTACTGAGCAGCGAATTCTGGTGCTGCCAGATTTTCAGAAGACCTTCCAGGTGAAGTGTGACGCTAGTGGGTATGCTGTTGGAGGGGTCTTAAGTCAGGATGATAGACCTGTTGCATATTACAGCGAGAAGCTGGATGATGCAAAATTGAAATACTCCACGTATGATAAAGAATTCTATGCCATCATACAAGCATTGAAAAAGTGGAGGCATTATCTCATACCCAAAGAATTTGTGTTGTACAGTGATAACCATGCACTGCAATTCGTGAGTCAGCAGGACAAGCTGAACCAAAAGCATGCGAAGTGGGTAGAGTATATGCAGAACTTCACGTTTGTGATCAAGCATATTTCAGGGACTGCGAACAAGGTAGCTGACGCCTTGAGTCGAAAATGTTTAGTGCTGCAGGAGTTCAGGGTCAAAACCTTGGGTTTTGAAAACCTGAGAGATATGTATGCAGGTGATGTTGATTTTGTGGAAGCATACGAAGCAGCCGAGAACCCAGTTCTCAGAGATAGGAGCCCATGGGCAGAATTCTTGATACATGATGGATTGCTATTTAAGGGCAATCAGTTGTGCATTCCAGATTGCTCTATGAGAGAAAATTTGGTACGAGAAAAGCACAGCGGTGGATTAGCAGGTCATTTTGGGCATGATAAAACATTCTCCAAGATGAGCGAATCGTATTTCTGGCCAGGCATGCATGCAGACGTGGAACGGTTTGTTGACAGGTGCAGAATTTGTCAACATGCGAAGGGCCGAAAGCAGAATGCTGGGCTATATCAGCCACTGCCCATACCTGAGAGGCCATGGGAGGCAATCAGTATGGATTTTGTGTTGGGATTACCGAGAACGCAGAGAGGCGTAGATTCCATCTTTGTTGTGGTGGATAGATTCTCGAAGATGGCACATTTTATCCCGTGTCATAAGACGAGTGATGCCACACACATCACAAATTTATTTTTCAAAGAGATCGTGCGATTGCATGGATTACCGAGGAGCATAGTCTCGAATCGAGACACAAAGTTCATCGGTCACTTTTGGAGAACGCTATGGAAGAAGTTGGGGAGTGACTTAGCATTCAGTTCTACTTACCATCCGCAGATAGATGGGCAGATGGAAGTGGTCAACAAAAGCTTGGGAGATCTGTTGAGGAGCCTAGTGGTGGAGCATCACACCACTTGGGATCAGATCTTACCACAGGAAGAATTTGCGTACAACGATTCAGTGAATCGAAGTACAGGTAAGAGCCCATTTCAAATTTTGTATGGGACACAGCCAAGAGGAGTGTCTGAGCTCATGGAGCCAGAACAGGCTGGGACTAGCAGTGCAAGGGCTGAAGAATTCGCTGAGGCAATGCAGGAACTTCACGCAGAGGTGAAGCAGCGGTTGCAGAAATCCAACCAAGAATACAAGCACAGAGCCGACCAGAGGAAAAGGCAGCTTCATTTCGAAGTAGGAGACCTGGTTCTGGCGCACTTGAGAAAAGAAAGGTTTCCGCGGGGAACATACAACAAGCTCAAAATGAAAAAGATCGGACCGTGCCGAATTCTCAGGAAATTTGGTGAAAATGCATATGAGCTTGAGCTGCCAGAAGGCATCGAGATATCTCCGATTTTCAATATTTCGGATTTATACCCATACAAGACCAAGGATGCAGGAGCTGGAATGGTTGGGGAACCAGTGATCTAGTGGCAGAAGCAATTGCCAGTTGCACAGAAGCCGCAGATGGAGTGCATACTGGACAAAAGAGCAGGTAGAAAGACCAGGAGGAAACAATATTTTGAATACCTGGTAAAATGGAAAAATCACCCAGTGGAGGATGCCAGCTGGGAGACAGAGGCCATTATACAGAAGCATGGTCACACCGTGCAGGAACTCATGGACAGGAGCCCATGAAATCTTTTGAGCCAAGGAGTATGATGCAGGAGAATCCGCAATACATCATATGAGCCAGCGCGAGGAGGAAAAAGAACAGCTAGACAACGCCACCATTCAAATTTTGGAACATTGTAATATGGCTGCGCCAAAAATTAATACTTGATGTGATGAAGCACACTTTGTTTATGTAACGAACTTTGAGCGGATAAGCTCTCGTCCTTAGGTAGCTGATAGATTTAATGCAAGTAGATAGAATAATTAACTGTAGATTAGACAGTTTGCTTTAGAGAGGGAAAACGGAGTATAGACACCCTCCCTTGGATCATTGTAATATAACATTCACATTGAGCAGGAAAAAGAAGCAGAGAGCAAAGCAGAGAATCTGGGAAGAACCTCCATGTACAGCTATTGAATTAATAGGAAAGAGCTTTGATTCAATTCCATGGACGTGTTTGATCTCTGTGTGTTGTTGATATTGTGCTTGTGCATGTTTGCTTCATTTTATGCTTATCTGTTATATGCTGCTTATGTGATTGCATATCAGGTTAGAAACTTGAGAGAATGAGTTTCAATTGTTTCTCTGCTTAAGCCAGGAGATTCCTGCATCGAGTGCAGTCGAATACCTCCGCATAGAGTGCGTCGAGGAGGCTAAGTAGTTGAACCTTTGTTCTCACTTCGTTCAGAGTTGGGTTAAGTTGTTCGAGCCGGGCAGGTGAGTGCAGGCTGAGGTTGAGTCTCAGTAGCAAGTCTGAGAAGGAGAGGGTTGAAGTTGTTGCGAGTGTGAGTGCACAGAACCCAGAGGACTTCATCACTTTTGGAAGTGGGTAAAGAACGAACCCAGTGAACGTGCTCGAGGAAACTCTGAAGGAGTCCGAGTAGACAAAAATCTCAGAAGGGATAGTTCCTTTGTTTCACTGAGGAATCGACCCAGAAGAGGCCGCGCAGGAAGAAGGTGGTGGAGCAGAGATCCCCTCATAGAAGAAGAGAATCGGCGACTTGGATCTGTCGGGAAGACTCGCGAGGCCCTGAGGATCGTTGGATCTGGGAGGAGTGACGAGGCGGTTAACCCTCAGGCACGGGGATAATCCTTTCACCGTTGCATATCGGCGAGTCGAAATTGGCGTGTGCGAGAACCACATGCACGTTGAAATCGCGAAGTGCGATCTCCCGATTTGATCAGGACCGTCGATCCAAGTGTGGACAGGAGGCACGAATCCAGTGAATCGGGACTCCGGCATTCGGGGTTTCCAGCAGCAGGAACTTTAGAGTTACGGGCTCGCGAACAGCGAAATCCCGACGTGACATGGCAGAGTGGGACCCCACATATCCTAGTGGAGTACAGGTGGCGCATTTGGATGGGATCGCCATTTCGGTACTCGGGGATTTGATAGGTAAAGGCTCGGTATTGCGAGTAGAGATTCCCCGAGATTGACCTTTGACCATCGGGGTTTCGGTGGTTGATTGCACGGGGACAGTACCATGAGTCTCGCGATATTGCGAGGTCCGATCTCCCGATTCTCGTAGAGGGAATCACCGGTGAAGGTATAGTGTGGGTAAAGAACTCCCAGGGGAGTTGAAGAGCATCGACTCTTCGGGCCGTGGAGCTTGAAGGTCCTGGTGGAGCAACCGACCGTCCGCTGAGGGGTGGGGTGGCCGTCACAAGACCTTACATGGCCTGATTTTCTTCATCTTCAATTTATTATACGTTCCTCTCAGGAACCTTTCCTTTCTCAAATGTGCCAGAATTAAGTCACCAACCTCAAATTGAAGTTGTCTTCTATGCTGATCAGCTCTGCGTTTATATTCTCGGCTTGATTTCAGCAGTCACTCCTTCACCTGGCTGTGAAGTTCTTTCATCGCCTCAGCGAATTCTTCTGCACTAGCGCTCCTAGTCGCAGTTTGTTCTGAATCCCTCAATTCAGAGATTCCCCTCGGTTGTATGCCATAAACAATCTGAAATGGACTCTATCCTGTACTCCTGTTGACTGAGTCATTATACACGAATTCTGTCTGCGGCAATATATTGTCCCACTAGCTGTGGTGTTCTGTCACCAAGCTTCTTAGCAAATCTCCTAGACTTTTGTTTACCACCTCTGTCTATCCATCCATCTGCGGATGATATGCTGAACTAAACAACAAGTTAGTTCCCAGCTTCTTCCATAAGGTTCTCTAGAAATTCCCTATGAACTTCGTATCTCTATCCGAAACTATACTCCTTGGTAAGTCGTGAAGTCGAATGACTTATTTGAAAAATAGGTTCGCGATGTGAGTCGCGTCACTGGTTTTCTGACATGGGATAAAGTGTGCCATCTTAGAAAATCTATCAACCACCACAAAGATTGAATCACAACCTCTTTGTGTTCTTGGCAACCCCAATACAAAATCCATGCTAATTGCATCCCACGACCTCTTTGGTATGGGTAATGGTTGATAAAAACCTGCATTCTGCTTCCTCCCCTTCGAATGCTGGCAAATCCTACATCTGTCCACAAATATCTTGACCTCTGATCGCATCCCTGGCCAAAAGTATGATTCACTCATCTTTGCAAATGTCTTGTCATGACCGAAGTGTCCGGCCAATCCTCCACTGTGTTTCTCCTTCAGCAGATTCTTCCTCATGGAACAATTTGGAATACACAACTGATTGCCTTTAAACATCAATCCTTCCTGGATCATGTATTCATCCCACTGGCTTCTATCTCTGAGAACTGGATTCTTAGTTGCTTCATACGCTTCCTTGAAGTCTGGATCATCTACGTACATGTCTCTGAGATCATCAAAACACAATGTTTTGACTTTGAATTCCTGCAAAAGCAAACACTTCCTGCTCAAAGCATCAACAACTTTGTTAGCAGTACCTAAAATATGCTTAATCACAAATGTAAAATTCTGCATATATTCTACCCACTTAACATGCCTCTGATTCAACTTCTCCTGTTGGGTCACAAACTGTAATGCATGGTTATCACTATAAAAAACAAATTCCTTCGGAATCAAATAGTGCCTCCACTTTTTCAATGCCTGTATGATGGCATAAAACTCCTTATCATATGTGGAGTACTTCACTTTCGCTTCATTCAGCTTCTCGCTGAAATAAGCTATCGGCCTGTCTTCCTGACTCAAGACCGCTCCTATCGCAAATCCGCTTGCATCGCATTTTACCTGAAATGTCTTTTAGAAATCCGGAAACACCAGAACTGGTTGTTTTGTGATCTTCTGTTTCAATAGATTGAAACTCTTCTCAGCCTCTTCTGTCCAGGGAAAAGATTTATGTCTTTTATTCACTGTATCCATCATTGCTGCGCTAATTCCACTGAAGTTCCTAATGAACTTCCGGTAGAAACTAGCCAACCCGTGAAAACTTCTCACCTCAAATATGTTCCTTGGTGATGGCCAATTCTTGATTACCTCCACTTTATCTGGATCCATCCTCAACTTATTTTTTGAAATAACAAACCCCAAATAAATGAGCTTTGTCTTCATGAATGAGTATTTCTTCATGTTTATCAACAACTTCTCCTGCTACAATTTCTGCATCACTGTAGCCAAATGCTTCAGATGCTCCGCTGTTGTTTTACTAAAACCAGTATGTCATCCAGATACACAATGACAAATTTCCCGATGAAATCCTTCAGGAATTCGTTCATCAACCTCATGAAGGTACTTGGCGCGTTTGTTAAGCCAAATGGTATAACAAGCCATTCATACAAACCCTCATTTGTTTTGAATGTTGTCTTCCATTCATCGCCTTCCCTCATGGGAATCTGGTGATACCCACTCTTCAAATCAATCTTTGAAAAATACTTGGCTCCACTCAAGTAGTCCATCAGATCATCCATCCTCGACAATGGAAATCGGTACCTGATGGTTATCTTGTTGATCGCCCTTGAGTTGGTACACATCTTCCAACCTCTGTCTTTCTTCGGACTGAGTACTGTCGGAACAACACATGGACTCAAGCTTTCTCTAACCAAACCTTTGTCCAACAAATTATGGACTTGCCTTTTAACCTCTTCATTCTCCTGCGGTGTCAATCTGTACGTGGCTTTTTTTGGTAAGTTGGCTCCTGGTATGAGATCGATATGATGACTCACACTTCTCATCGATGGCAACGAACGAGGTAATTCATCCACTACTATGTCAGCGAACTCTTCCAGCAGTTCCTGAACTTCTCCCAGCAAATCATCCACTCTCGTGCTTTTCAGAACAATTTTTGGTTTTCTGACCACAACAAACTCTGGATCCTCCTTCTTCTTAACCTCTATAAGGAGTTCCTTCCCACTCATGAGAAGTACTGTGTTTCTTACTTCCGGTTTCACCTCCTTATCCTTTATCAGAAGCAACATGTGTGTACTCCCATTTTTCTCCAGGGTGTATGTGTTCATTCGCCCAGCATGAATCACATTCCTGTCATATTTCCATGGTCTACCCAGTAATAGATGACAAACATCCATGGGAATGACATCGCACAGAACCTTATCATTATATCCTCCTATTTTAAATTCAACCAAGAATTGTTTAGTGACATTTACTTGATGTCCTTTTTGTAGCCACGAAACTTTATATGGACTTGGATGATCAGTCATCTCCAGCTCCAGCTTTTCTACCATCTCGGTTGAAACGAGATTGTCCATGCTACCACTATCTACGATGACCTTGCATGCCCAACCCTTGGTCTTGCAAGTAGTCCTGAAAAGTCTGGTCCTTTGGACTTAACTTTCCACCTCTTTCTCTAATGTCAAAAGGACTTTTCGCATCACCAGCGATCTTCCGCCTTCAGCGTCTTATGCTTCAACATCTCGCCTCTATGCCTCGGTGATGTGAGTCTCTCCAGTTTCTTTCTTTTTATCTAGACACTCATAGGACTTGTGCCCATTCTTTCTGCATGTGAAGCATGTGATTACTCCACCTCTCCCTCTTCCTCTACCTCTAGTATGAGGAAACCTATTATTATCAGCATATCCTCCTCTCTACTCAGTATGTTGTTCTCTTTGCTCAGTGTATTGCCCTCGCTGTGAACTTCCACCTCTCTCGGCTCGAGTTTGAGGTTTCTTCCAGTATTCCTTGGGCTTCTAATATTTTTCTTGGGCAACTGATTTGCCTCTGGGCTAACTTCTGCCTCGACCCCTTTGACCTTGCTTTCGGTTCAGCTTCTCTTCAGCTTTCAGAGCCATCTGATAAGCATCCTCCACAGTTCGGATGGTTACCATGCTCATCTCATCCTGAATGTCATATCTTAGACCATTCATGTATCTGGCAACTTTCTCATCATCACTCTCCCGATGACCTTCCCTGATATTCAGTTTGTAGAATTCCTCAGTGTATTCCTTTACTGACATCAGATTCTATCTCAGGTTCTACATTCTCCTGAACAGAGTAATTTGATAGTCCCTAGGAATGAATTTTTCCTTCATATTTTCAATCATCCTGTCCCAGCTCTTAATTTTGTGCTTGCCTTGGCAACGTCTATCCGCTTGTAGTTCATCCCACCACAAGGATGCATGTCCTTTTAATTTCGTGATGGCATGCTTGACCTTCTTGTCCTCTTCGATATCTTCATAGTCAAAATAGGTGTCTAGAGCTCTAATCCAGTCTAGAAGCTCTTCTACATCCAGATTTCCCTCATAAACTGGAATGTCCATCTTCACCTTTGCACCCATTCTTGCAACAACTTTTAGCAAGCGCTCATTTGCTGCATCTTCTTCTATGACTTCTTCTTCTCCATGTCCAACAACATCTTCATTTTCGGACTCACTGATATCTCCTACATCAGCTGAGTGCCTTTGTCTTATCTCCATGTCCACAAGTCTAGCGCATATGTTATGCAGATCTCTTTCTACTTCTAGATTATGCACTTCTCTACCCCTTCCTCTGGGCATTTCCCTTTCCTCCTATGGATCGGGTGATTGTCTATCTCTTCTTCTCGGTGGCATGGTGAATTCTTCCTTTTCTCCGCTACATAAAGAAAATAAGCTTTTCTAAGCTCTGATACCACTTGACGCAGGCATGCTTTTCGGGCACGTCTGCTCACAGGATCTTTCCTCCTTCCTCAGCCCAAAGAACTGAAAGGCTCTTCTATTTCCCTATCGATAAATTTTCACCCACAACAACTCTCTCATGGGATCTTCCTTTCTTCTATCGGGAAATTGGACTTCGCGATTTCGCGAGTCCTGTGGTCACACATTTGTTTCTCGTGATTCTCCAAAATTCGATGTAAGTCAATGCTAACCTTTTACTTTGCTATCAGGGTTCCTCCTATTGGGATTTCAACACTTGCGATGTCCAAAACAACTCGCTTTACCGGCCCCCGATCCCCGATACATTGAAACTCCGATGCGCTCGTGAGTTTGACCGGTCCATGTCCTTGTCACCTTGTAGGGATTTTGGACTTCGCTATATGACAAATCCTGATGTCTATGGTTTCAGGACTTTCCTTTCCCCGAATTCCAAACCAGTATGCCACCTGTCCTCTCACCAATTCCTGTGGCCCCATGCTCCTTTAGTTTTCGGGATATCAAGTTTCATGATATCGTGATTCCTGATGCAACGTTTCCCTTGTCTCCAGGACTCCCGAATTGTCGAACCCCGACTTCTTCAGATCTCCCGATGCGTGTCCCAAATGATGGGCGGTTCGGATCGAACCCCGGATTTCTTCAAATGAAAAATCAAAACCACTCACTCCTATGAACCCCAATGACCAAATCTCTGATTGAGTGATCACACGACACGTGTCCTTCTTGAGATCCACGGCTATGATCCCCTCACTGTTTCAAAAATCAAAAGGTCTCGAATTCTTGACTTCTGAATTTTTTATGCCTATATAATCCCGATGCCTTTCCGAATTTTCCCCTCTTCTCACGAAGGCTTAAAACCGATGCAACTCCTTTCAAACGGATGGTTGACGGGTAACTATGGGATGATCCGACGGTCCACAATCCCTTGAGCTCAAACTCTGGATGTAACCGTATCCTCCTCGCTTTTCTGGCAGATCTGACGGCTGGCGGAGTTTCGCTAATCCTCCCCACTGATTCTTGACTGTCCATCTCTTCCCTTTGATGATTTCTACGGATTTGAAGGTCCTATCCCTCCTGATATTTTCACAACTTCGAGCCTCAAAGAGGGTCCTCGCACGCACTCCTTGCACGACAGATTTTCACACACTTCCAGTGCTTGAATTCCTTCGACCCTGTGCACACCTGCAGCAGCAGTCTTTCAATGCTCCGCTCAGATTCACAACTGAGACCTTCCTTAGCCTGTGCACTCCTTGCATGGCTCCTATAACCCAATTTCACTTCTGGATGAATGAGAACAAGAGTTAAACTATCTGAGCCTTCTGTCAACGCACTCCTTTCTGATGACTTCAACTACACTCCTTGCAAGAATCCTTGCTCAAATAGAGAAACAATTGAAACTCATTTCTCCTACTTCCTTTCTCATATTTCAAACACTCAGCAAGAAATCATTCATACATAGCATGTAAAACAAATGCATAACAGGAAGTAAATACTCATGAGAATAGCATTCAACATACATACATAGAGAACAAACACAAAACCATGGGTTTGAATCAACTTCTTCTATTAATTCAAGCTCTGTACATGGGTGTTCTTCCACAGCTCTCTACTTCTCTTCTCAATGCTCGGGATTATGTTACAATGCACAATGAGGGTGTCTATATCATGTTTCCCTCTTTCTTTCTAAACTGTCTAATCTAATATTAAATTTTATCTACCTATTTCATCTCAACATAAATTCCTCTATCTACTTCAGACGAGAGCAGGACGCTCAGAGTCTGATTACAACATAAAATTACGCCTCTCTTTAATATCTCATTTAAGGTTGGCGCATATCTTCGAGACAATTTCAAAACTTGTGCTGGTTTTGTCCAGCTGTTCACTTGCATTTCGCGTTGGCTCGCTTGAACTGGGAGATGCTCCTGCATCATAGCAACATTTTAATTAAGCGGGAGATCACTTTGTTAAATGTCTATGGCCCTCATATAGCCAGAAAATCTTTCTGGATTGAAGTGAAAGATAGTGGTATTTTGTCGAAAAATAATTTGATTATGGCAAGATATTTTAATATTATTCTTGACTTTGAAGAGGCTTGGGGAGTGACCAACCTAGGATTTACTAATGATTTTTATAAAGACCTATTTTCCTCCAAAAATATCATAGACGTCAAACCGACCAAGCTACACCTACTTGGTGCAATGGTCATTTGGGTCAGAATGTGATTTCTAGACGTCTTGACAGAGTTATGATTTCAGAAGAAATTCTTTCAAATATTGGATTCTATGGGACGTGGTTTGAATACTCGTTTATCTCAGATCATGCACCCATCTGCATTCAGCTAGATTTCCTGGCGGAGTTTAAAGCATATCTTTTTAAATTTAACAACCACTGGATCGAAGAAAAAGAGTTTGTGGGCATTGTAAACAAGGTTTGCAAAGACCTAAGATTCTATTTCGAAAGCAATTCTCAAAAGAAAATTGTGTGGAAATTACAAGTTCTCAAAAATTGTACAAAGGAATGGTATAAAGAAAGTTAAAAAAGAAAAAAGACAGATTGGTGGTATTGGAAACTGATATCAATCAACAAATTATAAATCAAATAGGAGAACCAAATAATCCAGACATTGCATCAACTCTGAGAAGTCTAGAAATTGAAAGGAATGATATTCTACATCAAGAGGAAGAAAAGTGGCACCTGTGTAGCAGAGACCTTTGGTTGGCTAGAGACAACTCCAACACAAAATAATTCCATAATGTGGCCTCCTAAAACAGAATAAAAAATTATATCTGGTATATCAAAGGTGAAAATGGAGAGGTGGTCAATGAACAAGCCATGATAAAGAAGGAAGCTTCCTTATTCTTTAAAACATTTTATAAATCGACTCTACAGGATACTGTTGAACAATGTAGGTTGGTTGACCTTTTCCCTCAAATGATCGATGAGGTGAATTCTCTTTCACTATACAAACTGGTTACGATTGAAGAGCCGAAACCTGTGTTTTTCCACTTCAAAAAGGAAAAGAGCCTGGGTCCAGATGGTTGGATCGCTAAGCTCTTTACCTCCTTTTTTGACGTGGTTGGGGAGGATTTATTAGAAATGGTTGAAGAATCAAGAAGGCTTGGATCCATTGTTGGTGGCTTAAATGCTACTTTTTTTACCCTGATTCCAAAGGTGAACAAAACTAAAAACCTTTGAATATTTTCTCCCTATCTCTCTCTGCAACTTATGTTATAAGATCATTTCTAAATTAATTGCTAACAGGTTTAAATATGTGCTTTCATGATACATTTCCACTAAACAAATGGGTTTTCTAAAGGGAAAGAGTATTCAGGATTCCATAGGCACAACCCATGAGTGTCTTCACAGTATAAAGAAAAAATAAAATGAAATCCCTGGTGTTAAAACTGGATCTAAGGAAAGCGTACGATTGCCTTGACTAAGACTTTCTCAGGCTTATCCTCCACAAAGTTGGTTTGGGGTTTCAGATGATAAAGTGGATAATGCCCTATGTCACCTCTTCATCCTTTTATGTACTTATCAATGGGGAGGCTTTAGAATTTTTTAGAAGTGGAAGAGGACTCAAGCAGGGTTGCCCATTATCTCCTCTTATTTTCATCCTGTCAATGGAAGGACTTAGCCTGCTACTAAAACACAGTTTTTAAGAAGGACATATTTCGGGGATCAAGGTGTCCAAACTCACTAGAATCCTACATATCCTATTTGTGGATGATGTACTCATATTTTCAAAGGCTAGAATAACAGAATGGAAAGTGATTACTAGAATAATAAGTCATTTTTTCAAATCTTCAGGGCTGACAATGAATCAACGGAAATCCTCAATTCATTTCGAAGGTATTTTGGAACTTGCACTAAAATCCTTCAAATATTTTTTGCCTTACACTTTCAATGCTCTATATGCTAACTTCCGGTATCTAGGTTATGTCCCGAAGACATGTTCACAATGCGCAGCTAATTGGGAGTGGATGGTGGTCAGGGTATCAAACAAGATCAATCATTGGGGAACTAGATGGCTAAAATTGGTATTGGAAGGACAAAATGTCTATTGGATTACCATGGAATCCCTTCCCTGAATGATTTTAAATAAAATTAGAAAATTAATGTTTCAATTTTTGTGGACAGGACATTTGGAATCTCAGCAGTACCAACTCTGTAGATGGGAGGTTCTCTCCATACCGAAAAAGTTTGGGTGTTGGGGGTTTCGTAACCTACATCTTTTCAATATGGCACTGGATGTTGCTACTCTATGGAGGGTATTAAATAAAACCAACATATGGCAGGAGGTTATTAAAGAGAATTATTTACATAACTCCTCGACCTTCAAGTGGATTAGACACTACTCTCACCAAAATTCTCCAGCTTCTAAAATTTGGACAAGCTTAAGGTGAGCACTACCAGTCATTAATAAATGGCTTAGTTGGTTGCCTGGTTCAGGCTCACAAGTGAGTGTGGGATGCGATAGGATAAAGGATATGGGGGACAACGCCTTCCTTTCCAAGGGATTTATTACCATTTTAAAAGAAATGGGAGTGTCCACGTTGGCGCAAGCTTTAGCTGATACGAAGCTGGTATCTGGCATTGAGATTTGGAAGCATAGTGATGATCTGGGTTTAATGGACGCACAAGAAAATGAATGGGATTTATTTACACATGGACTTAGTCAAGCAGGGTTTACACTTCAAGAAGAAGGAGAAGACAAACTTATATGGAGCAAAGGTGACTCATCTGACAAGATCACTGTTAGGAATTGCTATAATGCATTAGTTTCAATTCAGTCATTTATGGTTCTGACAGGGTGGAATATTAAACTCTGGAGGTGGAAAATTCAATTAAAAATATTACTTTTCTTCTGGCTAGCGGAAGATCACAGTATTCTAATGTGGGAAGATTTACAAAAAAAGGGGTGGATGGGCCCGGTGGTATGCTATCTGTGTAGAGAGGCCGCTGAAGACAAATATCACCTATTTATTCATTGTCATTTCATAAAGACGATCTGGTTTTCTTGCCTTTCAACACTGAATTTGGATTTGGAATGGAACGGTCAAAATCTAAAAGATGCTATGGAGATCTGGCTACAGAACAAAGTTGTGCCTAAGAATATTCCTGTGAAGATTTGTTGGTTCCTGTGGTTGGAGCGCAACAAAGAACTTTTTGAAGGGATAGATCCCTCTTCCAATGTCATAGCCCAGAGAACATTAAATAGCCTCTCACACAAACATTCAAAGCATAGGAAAAATACATTAATATTGATTTTGATTTCTCGTGTAAATGGATACACATTGGATTTCTTCGACGGTGCATCCATAAACGAGGGAGCAATTTGTGGGGTAGGGGGATCCATGGAAAGACTCTTTGATCCAAATATAAGGTGGATTTTCAATTGCAGAGAAGGCTCCAATACGAAGGCTGAGTTAGTTTGAGTGTGGGCAACTTTTATTTTGGAAAAACTCTTGGATATACATCATCTTCAAATGTTGGTTGACTCCAAGGTTGTTATCGAGTGGTTGCAACAAAAGGGAAATCTACTCACCACCAAAATCGAAGGTTGGAAAAGCAGAGTTCGGAACTTGGAGAAATATTTCCAAGACACCTTTTTTCATCACATATACAAAGAATCAAATGAAGAGGATGATATCTTGTCTAAAAGAGCTATTGAATCGCCTAAAGGGAGATTGATATATTTCACTTGGGACGGTGAAAGGGAAGGGCCTCCAAATTTTTAAATTTTTTTCTAAAATTTTGAGGACTGTTCCATTGCTGGAAATGACTATTCTTTTTTCTTTTATTTCTGGTTTGAGACCTTATGCCTTGGTTAGGGGGGCAACGTTTTTTCCCCCCTTTAACCCTAAGCTTATCTTCAGTTTGGGAAGCTTTGTTTCATGTATTAGATTGATGGGATAGATATTCCGACAAGTGAGGGATTCTCTATAGGATTGATCTATATTGTATATTTTGAATTGTTGATGTAAAAAAATTATTTCAATATAATTTGAGCTATTTTTCTTCTAAAAAAAAAAAGGTAGGTCTAAATATTAAAATAAAATAATTTTTTTTAATTTTAGTAGTCTAAGGGAAAATTATTAGGTAAAAACCCAAAAATAGAAGTCGGTGCAAGTTCTTAGGTCCTAGGGAACAAGCTACTACTATCTTCATTCCTGAATGAGCGAGATCCAACTTTCACTAATCTCCAAATTGCTGTCTCTGTTTAGGTTATTGGGATTTTTGATGATTTCAATTGTTTCCCTAATTCATCATTTAAGGAGGTGGTCTTCTCTTCCTAAGATTTTGGTGTCTTCTAAGAGCACATGGTTCTTCGTAGTGAGAGAGTGTTCGACTAATGATGAGGTGTGTGTTATTTCATTTTTAATGTCAACACCATGGTCTTTAATTCTAGTGTGAAAGGAGTGACATGTTTCTCCAATGTAGCATTTGCCACATGAACATTCTATTTTGTACACTCCTTTGCAATTGTGTTGGTCAAGCCTTTTTTTGAATGATCTCATTTTATGTTTGATGGTATCAAGTGGCCTGAAAGAGGTCTTGATATTTTTTTTGTTTAGGATTTTTTCAATTTTATCAGTAATTCCTTGGATATAAGGGAGATAACAAGTCGGACTAGGGGTTTGGTTGTTTCGGTGTTGAGGTATATAATTTTCTCTTTCTATGGATTTCTTTATTGCATTCTCAATCTCTTTTTCTTTGTATCCTATGCTCATGAAGACTTTTTGAAGGTGATCTTTCTCCTGTTCTAGGTGTTCTTTATCTGAAATTCTTATGGCTCTTATGGATAGGGTTTTAAGAACTCCTAGTTTTTGTGTGGGATGATGATGGGAGTTGGTGTGAAGGTAGTTCTCTATGTGGGTATTTTGTTTTGTAGACTGAATATCCAAGTTTCTCATCTTATTTCCTGTTGATTGGTATGTCTAGGAAGGGGATGTTATCATTATCTTCAAGTTCCATTGTGAATTTAATGTCATTGGAAATATTATTAAGATGTTGGAAGAATTTATCTAGCTCTTCTTTCCCATGGGACCAAAGTACAATAGTATCATCAATGTATCGTTTCCATCTTAGTGGTTTCAGGGGAGAGGAATCTATGGCTTTCTTCTCAAAATTTTCCATGAAAAGGTTGGATATGATGGGAGAAAGTGGAGAGCCCATTTCTATGCGACTAGTTTGTTCATAAAATTCTCCTTGATAGCTAAAAAATGTGGAACAAAGACATACCTCAACTAGTTTCGTTGTTTCGGGATCAGTTACCTCTTTGACAACTAGGATTGCTTCATTAAGAGGGATCTTTGTGAATAAAGAGACAACATCAAAGCTTATGAAGGTGTCATTTGGATTCACTTTCTCATTCTTAATAATATTAATGAATTCATTTGAGTCTTTTATAAAGGAGTTTGTATGACCTACTAAGGGGCCTAAAATTTTTGCGACGTATTTGGAAAGCTCATAGGTGGGAGATCCTATTGTATTAACTATAGGTCTGAGAGGAATTCATTATGTGTGGATTTTTGGTAGACCATAGATTCTCAGTGTGATTTCACTATTGGGAAGCAATCTCTTTTTCGTCCTCTCATCTAAGCTAGAGTTGTTGATGGATTTCTTCACTTCTCTTGTAATCCTTTTAATGGGGTTATTCAAGATCTTTCTATAACTACCACTCTGTGATAGGTGTTTGTTCATTTTCTTGTTGTAATATTCTTGATTCATAATAACCATGGTGCCACCCTTATCAACTATGAGTATTACTAAATTTGTATTGTTTCAAAGGTTTCTTAAAGCTAGGCATTATTCTCTGTTGATGTTGGTTCTTGGCGGTTTGGATTTTAGGATAACTATGCAGTCTTGTCTAATGGGTTCCTTATCTTCATCTGCTAAGGTTTTAATGTTATCCTCTATGCAATAAGTGAGGTTGTCAAATGATATGGAGGAGGGGGAGACAACGAACTTTAAACCTCTTTCAAGCACGCTCCATTCAGATTGGTTCAGTTCGTGGGAAGATAAGTTCACCACTTTCTTCACATTGTTGCTATTGTTTGCACTGTTCTTCTTGTTGAGTAGATGTTCCAACTTTAAACCCTGCCTTGTGTGAGCTATTTTATTAGCATTCTTTGCCTTTAAAGTAGCTAACACATCTATATTCTTACACAGATTAGGGTGAATGGCGTCAACAAGTTTAAGGTGGAATTTAAGAGCTTGTTTTGACAATTAATCAAGCGTGTATCTGTTCTTTTTAATTTTTCCTCTAACTATTGATTTTCCTAATGTGCAAAAGGTTGTTTTGTTCCATTTTCTCTTGATCTTATGCTCAATGCACACGAATTTGGGTAAAACGTTATTATCTCTGCAACATTTCAGGAAATCTAAGTTTGCTTCTCTTCTCTTAATTTTAACTCTGATTTTCTCAAGTACATGAGTTTCATACAGAATCTCCCTTCCGTACAGGGACGTAATCTGATAATTAAGATTTCTGTGGTTAGAGTTTTATTTTTCAGAATTCGGAAGAACCATGGTGTTATCAATTTTTCATTGACGTTTCGGATCCACAACAGGATCCATCTTCAGGACATAAAAGCCTGAGAAATATAAAAGAGAAGAAACCTAATAAATACTTAAAGAAGAGCAAAGGGAATCCTAAAGTCGGTTGGGTGAAACCCTAGAATTTTAATAAAAATAATTAATAATGTATTATATCTTAGATTTAATAAAATAATGTAATAAAGTGAAGGGTGTTTTTAAATTTTGTTTATTAATATAACAAGTGGTGGTTATAAGGAGAGGTGAGAGGATGTAAGGTAAACAATCTAATAATTTAAATTTTTATTTGATAATCAGTTAATTATTATTAATGTATTGGTTTTTTAATTATTATTAATGTATTGGTTATTTAAGCTAGTTTAGGTTAAAATAGAATCGATTTTAATAGTGGTATATTTTTCTTTAGGTTAGATAGTTTCATAATCATAAAATTATTAATGATGTTTATTGGTATTGTTATGTAGGTCTAGATATTAAATTAAAATAATTTTTTAATTTTCGTACTCTAATGGAAAATTATTAGGTAAAAACCCAAAAATAGAAGTCGGTGCAAGTTCTTAAGTCCTAGGGAACAAGCTAATACTATCTTCATTCCCGAATGAGCGGGATACAAATTTCACTAATCTTCAGACCATTGTCTTTGTTTAGGTTATTGGGATTTTTGATGATTTCAATTGCTTCCCTAATTCGTCGTTTAAGGTGGTGGTCTTCTCTTGCTAAGATTTTGGTGTCTTCTAAGCGCACATGGTGCTTCATTGTAAGAGAGTGTTCAGCTAATGTTGGGGCATGTGTTCTTTCATTTTTAATGTCAGCACCATGCTCTTTAATCCTAGTGTGAAAGGAGCAACCTATTTCTCAAATATAGAATTTTCCACATGAACATTTTATTCTGTAAACTCCTTTGCAATTGTGTTGGTCAAGCTTGTCTTTGACTGATCTCATTTTCTATTTGTTGGTATCAAGTGGTCTGAAAGAGGTCTTGATATATTTTTTGTTCAAGATTTTTGCAATTTTATCAGTAACTCCTTGGATATAAGGGAGATAAGAATTCGTACTAGGGGTTTGGTTGTTTCGGTGTTGAGGTCTATAATTTTCTCTTTCTAGGGATTTCCTTATTGCATTCTCAATCTCTTTTTCTTTGTATCCTATGCTCATGAATACTTTTTGAAGGTGATTTTTCTCCTGTTCTAGGTGTTCTTTATCTGAAATTCTTATGGCTCTTATGGATAGGGTGTTAAGAACTCCTAGTTTTTGTGTGGGGTGATGATGGGAGCTGGCGTGAAGGTAGTTCTTTGTGTGGGTCTTTTTCTGTAGATTGAATGTCCAAGTTTATTGTTTTCTTTCATGTTGATTAGTATGTCTAGGAAGGGGATGATACCATTATCTTCAAGTTCCATTATGAATTTAATGTCTTTGGAAAGATTATTAATATGTTGGAAGAATTTATCTAGCTCTTCTTTCCCATGGCGCCAAAGTAAATTAGTATCATCAACGTATCATTTCCATATTAGTGGTTTCAGGGGATAGGAATCTATGGATTTCTTCTCAAAATTTTACATGAAAATGTTGGCTATGATGGGAGAAAGTGGAGAGCCCACTGCTATGCCACTAGTTTGTTCATAAAATTCTCCTTGATAGATAAAAAATTTGAAATGAAGACATACCTCGACTAGTTTCGTTGTTTCAGGATCAGTTACCTCTTTGACAACTAGGATTGCTTCATTAAGAGGGATCTTTGTGAATAAAGAGACAACATCAAATATTATGAGGGTGTCATTTGGATTCACTTTCTCATTCTGAATAATATTAATGAAGTCATTTGAGTCTTTTATGAAGGAGTTTGTATGACCTACTAAGGGGCCTAAAACTTTTGCAATGTATTTGGCAAGCTCATAGGTGGGAGATCCTATTGTATTAACTATAGGTCTGAGAGGAATTCCTTCTTTGTGGATTTTCAGTAGACCATAGATTCTTAGTGTGATTTCATTATTGGGAAGCAATCTCTTTTTCATCCTCTCGTCTAAGGTAGAGTTGTTAATGGCTTTCTTCACTTCTCTTGTAATCTTTTTAATGGGGTTATTTGGGATCTTTTTATAACTACCACTCTGCAATAGGTGTTTGTTCATTTTCTTAGTGTAATCTTCTTGATTCATAATAACCATGGCACCACCCTTATCATCTCTAAGTATTGCTAATTTGTGTTGTTTCGGATGTTTCTTAAAGCTAGGCGTTCTTCTTTGCTGATGTTGTTCCTTGGTGGTTTGTATTTTCTGGAGATAACTGCGCAGTCTTGTCTAATGGGTTCCTTATCTTCATCTCCTAATGTTTTAATGCTATCTTCTATACAACAAATGAGGTTGTCCAATGGGATGGAGGAGGGGGAGACAGTGAAATTTAAAACTCTTTCGAGGATGCTCAGTTTGGATTGGTTCAGTTCGTAGGAAGATAAGTTCACCACTTTCTTCACGTTGCTGCTATTGTTTGCACCATTCTTCTTGTTGAGTAGACATTCCAGTTTTAAACCTTGCCTTACATGAGCTATTTTATTAGCATTATCTACCTTTAAAGAAGCTAACACATATATCTTCTTCCACAGATCCGGGTGAATGGCGTGAGCAAGTTTAAGGTGGAGTTTAAGAGCAGTTTTTGACAGGAAATCAAGCGCGTATCTGTTCTTTTTAATTTCACCTCTAACTATTGATTTGCCTAATGTGTAGAAGGTCATTTTGTTCCATGTTCTCTTGATCTTATGCTCAATGCATGAAAATTTGGGTAAAACGTTATTATCTCTACAACATTTCAGTTAATCTAAGTCTGCTACTCTTCTCTTAATTTTAACTCTGAGCTTCTCAAGTACATGAGTTTCATCCAGAATCTCCCTTTTGTACAGGGACATAATCTGATAGTTAATATTTGCGTGGTGAGTTTTGTTTTTTAGAATTTAGAAGAACCACAATGTTATCAATTTTTCGTTGATGTTTTGGATCCACAACAAGATCCATCTTCAGGACATAAAATCCTGAGAAAAATAAAAGAGAAGAACCCTAATAAATACTTAAAGAAGAGCTGAGGGAACCCTAAAGTCGGTTGGGTGAAACCCTAGAATTTTAATAAAAATTATTAATAATGTATTCTATCTTAGATTTAATAACATAATGTAATAAAGTGAAGGGTGTTTTTTTTATTTTGTTTATTAATATAACAAGTGGTGGTTATAAGGAGAGGTGAGAGGATGTAAGGTAAACAATTTAATAATTTAAATTTTGATTTGATAATCAATTAATTATTATTAATGTATTGGTTATTTAAGCTAGTTTAGGTTAAAATAGAATTGATTTTAATAGTGGTAATTTTTTTTTTTAGGTTAGATAGTTTCATAATCATAAAATTATTAATGATGTTTATTGGTATTGTTAAGTAGGTCTAGATATTAAATTGAAATATTTTTTTAATTTTAGTAGTCTAAGGGAAAATTATTAGGTAAAAACCCAAAAATAGAAGTCGGTGCAAGTTCTTAGGTCCTAGGGAACAAGCTAATACTATATTCGTTCCCGAATGAGCATGATCCAACTTTCACTAACCTCTAGACTGTTGTCTCTATTTAGGTTATTGGGATTTTTGATGATTTCAATTGCTTCCCTAATTCGTCATTTAAGGAGGTGGTCTTCTCTTGCTAAGATTTTGGTGTCTTCTAAGTGCACATGGTGCTTCGTTATGAGAGAGTGTTCAGATAATGTTGAGGTGTATGTTCTTTCATTTTTAATGCCAGCACCATGCTCTTTAATCCTAGTGTGAAAGGAGCGACTTGTTTCTCCAATGTAGAATTTCTCACATGAACATTCTATTATGTACACTCCTTTGCAATTGTGTTGGTTAAGCTTGTCTTTGACTGATCTCATATTCTGTTTGATGGTATCAAGTGGTTTGAAAGAGGTCTTGATATCTTTTTTGTTCAATATTTTTGCAATTTTATTAGTAACTCCTTGGATATAAGGGAGATAAGCAGTCGAACTAGGGGTTTTGTTGTTTCGGTGTTGAGGTCTATAATTTTCTCTTTCTAGGGATTTATTTATTAGTTCTCGATTTGTTTTTATTTGTAGCCTATGATCATGAAGACTTTTTGAAGGTTATTTTTCTCCTGTTCTAGGTGTTCTTTATGAAATTATTATGTCTCTTATGGATAGGGTGTTAATAACTCCTAGTTTTTGTGTGGGGTGATGATGGGAGTTGTAGTGAAGATAGTTCTTTGCATGGGTAATTTTTCTATAGACTGAATGTCCAAGTTTCCCGTCTTCTTTCATGTTGATTATTATGTCTAGGAAGGGGATGCTATCATTATCTTCAAGTTCCATTGTGAATTTAATGTCATTGGAAAGATTATTAAGATGTTGGAAGAATTTATCTAGCTCTTCTTTCCCATGGGACCAAAGTACATTAGTATCATCAACGTATCATTTCCATCTTAGTGGTTTCAGGGGATAGGAATATATGGCTTTCTTCTCAAAATTTTCCATGAAAAGGTTGGCTACGATGGGAGAAAGTGGAGAGCCCATTGCTACGCCACTAGTTTGTTCATAAAATTCTCCTTGATAGATAAAAAATGTGGAACAAAGATATACCTCGGCTAGTTTCATTGTTTCGAGATCAGTTACCCCTTTAACAACTAGGATTGCTTCATTAAGAGGGATCTTTGTGAATAAAGAGACAACATAAAATCTTATGAGGGTATCATCTGACTTCACATTCCCATTCTTAATAATATTAATGAAGTCATTTGAGTCTTTTATGAAAGAGTCTGTATGACCTACTAAGGGGCCTAAAATATTTGTGATGTATTTGGCAAGCTCATAGGTGGGAGATCCTATTGTATTAACTATAGTTCTAAGAGGAATTCCTTCTTTGTGGATTTTTGGTAGACCATAGATTCTCGGTGTTATTTCACTATTGGGAAGCAATATTTTTTTCTTCCTCTTGCATAAGATGGAGTTGTTAATGGCTTTCTTCACTTCTCTTGTAATCTTTTTAATGGATTTCTTAACTTCTCTTGTTTGGAGGTTTTTAATATATATGGTTATATTATAATATAATATTTTTAATATATTATATATAATATATATATATATATATATATATATATATATATATATAGTCGATTATATATATATATATATATATATATATATATATATATATAATATGTAACTGTGCCAAACAAACTCCCACACATATAAACTATCTCCCTATGGACTTAAGGTTCAGGTTGCATGGTAAGGTGTATGACTAGGGGCTGGGGGATATCCCTTGGCCCCTTTCTTCCCCCATACAAAACTTTGAATTAATACAAATAATTTAATTTCCATATAGTAATTAAGAATTATGTGGTAGCATGTTGGTTGTGGGAGATTTGTTAAGGAGTGGACACTATGGAGGTCATGGGGTCGAACCCTATGGACTCCAAAAATTTTGCACAACATAACCAATACTGGCCAATAAGGGGTTGCCACTTGGCATCCTCTCATTGGCTCTTCAATTCCACATATCAAACAATGATCCAATACTATCCAATGAGGGGTTTCCATGTGACATCCTCTCATTGTCTCTTCAATGCCACATATCAAATAATGATTGAACCACTTGCCAGCCTAGAGGTACAACTTGCCAACTCATCTGCCTAGTCAACTGATCAGTCCACATAGCACATTGGGGTGTGGCCATGTCACCTGCACGATTGTGCCACATGTCACTATACATACATGAAATGTGTCCTTTTACCACTTTGACTTTTGACTTTGACCTTGGTTGACCTGAGCTTTGACTGCCCATAACTTTTGCATATGAACTATGTTTGACTTGTCGTTTGCACCGTTGGAAAGATGACGACGAGTTCTATGAAATGATGTCATTTTCAATAAAATTTGAGAAGTGAGATCGGAAGAGTTTTGCATATGAACTATGTTTGACTTGTCGTTTGCACCGTTGGAAAGATGACGACGAGTTCTATGAAATGATGTCATTTTCAATAAAATTTGAGAATATCAAATTTTGATCATTTATGGATCCCTTGGGACCTTTGTGAGCGTTTCATATCCTCCTAGACCTTTGTGAGAATTCCTTAGATCCTCATGGATCACACCTTCCTAGTGAAGAACTTTTGGACCTCCAAAATTATAGATATTCAACAACTCAATGATGATAAATCTAACTCACTCTTCCATCTTACCGAAATGTTCTTGATTAGTAACTTAGTGATGAAGCTTCTTCACTCTTCCACCTTGTTAATTCTTTTGGAAATAATTCTTCATCTTGGGTATTTGATCTTAGGTACTAGATCAATGTACTTTTTTCTACTTCTATGGAATATGGATATGACTCTGGAATCTAGCACTCTAGCTATATATAGCTTTGGTTTTGGTTCATAGATTCTCTAACAAAAAAATTCATGTTCACTGAATCTCTATAATACCTATATTTTGTATTTCAACATCCAGTCCCATCTTCTTCTACTGAAGATAGTCCATCTTGGCCAATATGAAATAAAGTCGAATGTTAAACTATGCCTTTCCCATTTGGACTCTTTGTTCTTGTACTGTTGATGTATCTGTAGAAGTCCCTGAATGAATACTCTGTCCATTGTCGCTCCTGCCTTGAATTTTTTTTTATGTTTGTACTGTTATCATTTGTACATGATTCCTTGTTTTCAAGGTATACATCCATACAAACATGACATAGTATTTAAAGATGGTTATAACATGCACCTTTATGTGCCTCTTAAATATCAGAAGAGGATTACTTCTCCTTTACCAGCTCTAGAATTTTTTGCATTACTTTGATGATATTTCCGCTCCTAAACCACATGTTCCAACTGTCTGCATCCTTTTGTTCCTTTTCTTTCATTTCTTCAGAATCGATAATGTTGCTAAGACAATTTGATCCATATGTATCCCTTTAGCTGATTACAAGACAATACATTTTTCCATATTATTTTCTAAAGGATATGAAATCTTCATAACAAGATTCCTCTCACTGTAAAAAAATATGTATAAGCAACTATCCAGAAATATCTTTAACAAGATTCCTCTCACTCTATAACAAATTGTAAATACAACTATCTAGAAATATCTAACGAGATTAATGTCACTCTTTACATCATATAAGGTGGAAATATAGAAACTCTCTTTACAAAATTTCTCTAATTCATACAAGGTGGTAATATAGAAATTTACAGAGTCCCTCCCACTCTTATAATTTACAATGATTGGATTACAAGCCTTCTAATAGACTTTAGGATATTACACATATGTATATTATATTTATAAATATACACATTTACAAAAAAAATAGATGGTTTACTTATGGACTCATTCTCCCCATTGTACTGGAAGGATTTTCGTAGCTTCCGACCTCTGATAATGCCTCTGACGTTGATGTTGAATATGACATTGAATTCAATGCAAAATCTGATGTTGAATCCAAGTAACCATTGGACCAAACTATCGGTCTTCCTAGTAACTTGCACAACCTCTCTTTGAGAATACCAAGTATCATTGTTGTGTCTAGAGTAGCTTCCCTTGAATACACAAGTACTCGGCCATTCTGGAATGTGACTGCATAACCATCATCCTCAAATGTCGCAACTAGGAGCAGGTTTACTTTTAAATCGGGGGCATGCAACATATTTTTGATTCCATAAATCCCCCTGAATCAAGCTAGAATCTTACATATCCATACCCTCTTATTTCTTGTCTGGTATTGGTTCCATATCCCACAAAGCAATATTTGTTAGATTCTGAGAAAGTCAAAAATAATGATCTCATCCCGATCATGTGGCGATATGAGCCACTATCCATGAGCCATTATTCGATGTCTTCATATATCACTTTTCTAAGACCAGCCATCAGGAAGTATTCTTTCCCAAGCCTTTCAGTAAGACCATTAACTTCATCTAGAGTTGTTGCTTGTCTTCTCGCAAGTGCCTTCACATCCTTCAGGTTCTACTTCAAAAATAAGTGCAGGTAAAGTGTCCAACACTTCTCAATTCAGTGTCCACTCTTGCCACAATAAGAGCATAGCATTTTGTTCCACTATCCCTTCTTATCATTCCTCCTTTTCCTCTAACTTGAGAAATGATCTTCCTTCTTCTTGGAGGGATTTACGTGCACATACTGTCTTCTCATATGCTTATGCACATCATGGTTTCTAGTTCCACAGAAAGAACATGGATAACTAGATCATTCTCCAGTGGGAAAAGTCTTCATTCCTTCTCCTGTAGCATGCATATCTTTCCCTGAAGATGCCTTACACATCTTACTCTTCTCTAGACTGGAAGGTAAGTCCAACTTCTTATGTAGGACTTATTCATTTGAGTTTCTCTTTGCTTCATCTGCCCTCAATCACTCTCCATATTGATGGGAATATGAAGTGTCTTCTTTCTCAATCATGTTCTTTGAGGAAGACAGTGCAAGGGAGACTATCTCATTCTTTGCTTGTCCAACTTTACTGATTGATGGTGCCATCTACAAATTTATATCTAGTTCATGAAAAATACACATGTGGAAATATTTATGACATAACAGTCGATCTTCCAGCCTCCGCTTCTCTTCTTAAAGATCTTTCAACTGCATTCTTAACTCATAATTCTCTCTCTAGATTTGTCGATTAATATTATTCTAGAGTCTCAGCTTCATAAGAACTTTACTCATCTTGATTCCTTGAAAAGAGCCTTCAAGATCCTCACCAACTAAACTCTTGGATATGATCACAACAATAGTTTGCAACACACGCAAAAACTAGATCCGATACCAACCTGATCCAAAAATCCTTAGACACCACTTATTGCTTTACATATACACATGCAATATCTAACTTGATCCATAATAGTTTACTAATCATATTGAGGTGTTTTGCAAAATTCTGATGATGTGATTTGAACCCAAAAACTCATAAACTGAAGATTATATTGCTTGATGATGGTGATATGACACAAAAAAAAATAAAAGAACTCAAGTAACATACTTTTGTTTTATCTTTAAGTTCCATTCATTCCAATGAAAACTGCCTTCTCCATCTCAAGTACCAAAAACACATGTAAAATGAGTCACATATGCCAGTTTAATGGATGTTCTTAAATTCCATTGCTCAAAAAAAGAAAATAACCATACCATTTAAATACTTGTGAAATTATGAAACTTTTGATTATAAAGTCGACCAATTTCCAAACTAGCTCAAATTCACTCTCTTTGGCATGCAAAACAATGCATTAAATTCCCATTAATGACAAATTGAGAAAAAAGGTTTTACAACTGACCTCAAAAACAAAATACCTCATATTCATGATCCTTGTGAAAAATCATGAAGAATTGATATAAAATACTTGAAATTTTGTCAGGGTACCATTTGGCACGCTTTACGATGCAACACAAAATTAAGCTTGTACTTGCACATACTTCCATACAGTCTGTACCAACTCAAGATCTGTGAACCTTGAAATATAGTCATAGATTGTTTGCACACCTCAGTATCCATGCCCATATATAAGCTCGACCTCCAAAACTGTACCCAAACTTTAATGCAACTTCATTACCAAATTGGGAGGAATCTCCACTAAATGTGTGTTGGTAACATAATGGTTAAAACTACCCACTATTATAGTGGAGGTCCGGGGTTCAATCCTCCCATGGAATATTCATTGGTGCGTTGGTTTTTTTTGTTGTATATATATAACATATGGTTATATATGTTATAACCATATGTTGTATATGGTTATAACATATATATGTTGCATATGATTAAGCACACCATGGAATAACTAGGTGTTGGGGGCTATCCCTCAACCCATTTTTTCCCCATATGAAACTTAACTTAAATTTAAATATAATATGAAACATATAATGGTTAAGTTTTAATGTGTGGCTTGTTGGTTGTGGTGGGTATGTTAAGACTTTGGTGGATATAGAGGTCATGGGGTCGAACCCTATTGACTCCAAAATTTTACAACACAAAAACCATTACTGGCCAATAAGGGGTTGCCATGTGTCATGGGGTCGAAACCCTATTGACTCCAAAATTTTACAACACATAAACCATTACTGGCCAATTAAGGGTTGCCACGTGGAAGCCTCTCGTTGGCTCTTCAATGCCACATGTCAAATGATGATTGAACCACTTGTCAACCTGGAGGTATGAATTGCCAACTCATCTGCCTAGTCAACTGATAAGTCCACATGGCACCTTGGGGTGTGTCTACGTCACCTATATGGTCATGCCACATGTCATTGTATGGACATGACACGTATTCTTTTTACCCCTTTCATTTTTTACCTTGGTTGACTTGAACTTTGACTGTCCATAACTTTTGCATACGAGTTACATTTGACTTGGCATTTGTGTCGTTGGAAATTTGATGATGAGCTCTATGCATTGATGTTGTTTTTGGACGATTTTAGATGGTCTAATTTTGATAATTTATGGATCCCCTGGGACCCCTATGAGAATTTTGGATCCTCCTAGAACTCTATGAGCATTCCTTAGATCTGTCTGGATCACCTACACTTGGCATACCTTATGGTATATGATTGGTGATATTGAGACACATCTTGGTGATGTTATGGTTCATGAATTGATGATGATATGGTACATTGTTAGAGGCACTTCTTGGTGATCTTGGTACATGATATGGTACATGTTTTGGTACATGGTATGGTACAGGTACATGGTTGATGCATGATATGGTATAGGCTTGATGCATGGTTGATGCATGGTATTGTACAGGTTGATGTACATGGTATTGTACATGTTGATGTACATGGTGTGGTACAGGTTGATGTACATGGTATGGTGATGGTTTTGGTATCCATGTGAGTGGATCTGGTTATGGTTGGTTGATGATAATATATCAGTGATAGAGATAGTGACAGTGACAGAGATAGTGACAGTGACAGTGATAGGTTGGATGATTGGTTGATCATCAGGCACAGGTTGATGTGACAAAGTGACAATGATTGGTTGATTTGACAGAGTGACAGTGATTGGTTGATGTAACAGAGTGACAATGATTGGTTGATGACAGTGGTAGTTACAAGTTGATCAATGGTAGTGATAGTTTGAGTCTACACTTATATTTCAAGGCAGCGGGATGGGGAAAGGAAAGGGGATTATAGCCTCCTTCCAGTGTGTCATAGAACTCAGGGAGTTGGAGCTTCCTTTAGGTTGGTGCCTATAAATCATGGGGTTGTAGCCTCCTTTAGTTGGATCCAGAGAATACAAGGAGTTGGAGCTTCCGTCAAGTTGGATCCTATAAACTAGAGGGTTGGAGACTCCTTCCAGTTGTAGCTGGAGAATTCAGGGAGTTGTAGCTTCATTTAGGTTGGTGCCTGTAAATCATGGGGTTAGTGCCTCCTTCCAGTTGGTGCTGGAGAATTTGGAATTTGGTGATTCCTATGAATGTATTCTTGATATATATAAGAAATCATTATGTGGTTTTTCTCCCATTTGGGTTTCCACATAAATTTTGGTGTATTGTGTATATGTGGTTGTTTATTATGCACTGATGAATGATATTGTTTAAGATGTAATGATATGATGAATGCATAAGTGATAAACTATTGAATATCTTTGATAAAGTTGAAGTTTATATATATTGTGATTAAAAGTGGTAAAAAGTGTTTGTATTGATTCACCCCCCCTCTCAGTATTTCAACACTTGTCTTCCTTGAAATCTTTCCTGGTAATTAGGATGTCGATATGGTTTCCCTTCACTCTACACAGCGATATGATCATTATTATTTTCAAAGACAATGGAATTCTCTATCATTTTTTCTTAGTATTTACTATTACCTAATTTTCAAATAACTCCATCATAATTGACTTTGATATTTTCAAGTTGAAGTCCACTTATTTAAGCATTTTCTGGTGGCCTTCTTGAATCTTGTATTCTCTTTCTGAAGAAATGTTGATATTTTCCATCAATTTATTTCTTCCTTATTCAATTCTAGATATCATTTCTAATTTTACCTCATCTATGTCTAGGGCTTCTTCAATCTTCTTATAGATTTCATCTTCAAGTCTTTTGGTAGTCTCTTCATCCAAGATCCTTTCTTTTTCTTGATTTTGATGATGCTTTTTTCTTCTTTCAATATCTTGACCTTATACAATAGTTTTTTATTATGGTTTTGTAATCTACCTATTTCTTCATCCTTCTTTCATTTTCTCATATTTCCTTTCTTTAAGGTATTAACCTTTTTAATGAGTTATTCATTTAGTGATTGCAACTTCCACAATTGATCACCCATATTCTTAAGCTATTATTTTAATTCTTCCTTTTTATTTCTATAATTTGGAAACTTTTTATGTAGATTCATTGAATTAATATTCAATTTTATGCATTGCTTCTATTTTTGGGTTCTTAATCCCTTTTTCTAGAACAATTTTTCATTTTTTTCCCATCTGGAGTAGAATCTAGTATATGTATCAAAGGTCATCCACTACTACCAAGATTTACCAAAAAAATAACTACTTTCCTCAAAAAGAGTATTATAATTTTCCTTTATCATTCTCACTCATTCCGTGGGATTGATTTATCTTTATCCTCATCTCCGCTAAAGTTAGGTATTTCTATTAATTCTTAATTGATATCTAACCCAAACCCTCAACTTACATCCTTAATATATTAAAAATAATGATATAAAATAGTTATGATTCTTTTTCTAGTATATTCTCCTACGTTTTCTCCTTCCAACAGATTTTGAATCACCTCAATTGGACATCCCAATCAAAAGTTATGATAATTTTAAATTAATGTACCTTTTAAAATGCTAATTTGGAGATTGTCTTGTTAGTCAACGTTTCTCCTGATGTATCTTTGAAATTTTGGCACTTCTGAGTATGAAATTTTTTCCTGTAGTATCCTAATATGTCTGCTCAACAATTCCACATGTTTGACCATTTTTTTATGTCCCAAGTGAAATATATGGTAACTTTCCCAAAACTTTATGATTTTTGTCCCTTTCCAAAGAGTGAACTTGTATGACGTGCCATGAGTACAAATTTCTAGATATGATTCTAAAATTTGGACCTAAAATAATACATCCTATGTTGTTTCTAATAAAACTAGTGGAACTCAATTTGGATATTTCTAGAATCATATATGACTATTTTACCCAAAACACCTATTTGAGACTAGTTTTAGGACTAGTCAAAAACCCTAAATTCCACAAGCTACAACTTCAAAATTATATTGAATCCGAATATAAAAAATTTACCATAGGTTTTGAGATATGTATCCTTAGTATTCTAAAAATTGTGTTGTTTGATATTTCCCAAAAAATTGGTATGATTGTTTTACCAAGAGCACATATTTGAGACTAGTTTTAGGACTGGTCAAAAACCCTAATTTCCATAGCCTATATTTATGAAAGTATAAGGAACCAAAACTTGAAATTTTTACCACGCGTATTGCACTATTTCTCCTTAGATTCCTTAATTTTTCACTATTTGAAACTTATTACAAGATGAAAATTACAAGATGACTCATTTGAAGGAGCCAGATGTTAGGATATGTATGCTTTAAAACCAAATGTTATGAACCAGATACTTAAAACAACACAATAAACTAGAGTACACACCATGTACACCAAATGTGAATATGAATTACAACTCCAAGAACGATAAGAGATATCAGATACACAATAACTCCTTAAATAATAGGAGAACCTCCTGCAAATACCTCAATGTATTCATACATCCAAATCACAGGTTCCTCAATAATGACTACGTAATATATATATATATATATATATATATATATATATATATATATAT